>VYZT01038268.1:112552-179256 GCA_013400735.1 Pomatostomus ruficeps | reverse complement strand
CCGCCGGCCGCCCCGGACTCGTCCGCCCCTGGCCGCGACCCCCGCGGCGGCTCTTCGCCGCCCCCTGGGTTGGGCAGCATCGCTCAGGACATGGTAGCTGTCCATATGCTTAAGCTCTACGAGAAGTACAACCGGGAAGGGAGCCGGCCCGGCGACGGCAACACGGTCCGCAGCTTCAAAGCCAGGCCGGGTAAGACGGGCCGGGCGCGGGGGGCACCGCTGGAGCCCCCTCGCTCCTCTTTTGCTTTAATGTGACGGGTGTGAGCCGAGGTTGTCATTGACTGCGGGGGGTGTCACTGTGGGTGGATGCTGGGGGGTCCCTTGCTACCTACACGGGACAGGGTGTCGCCCCTCGCTTTGCGGACGGCTTCCCACCTTCCCTGGCTCCCTTCCCTTCCCTGAGAGTATCTCCCCTGGGAAAGCCTCCGTTGCTGTGGATGAAAACCAGCGGCAAGCGAAGCTCCGTTTCCAGCGCACATCGCACTGGGCCAAAAGATCTTTTCAGAAATACTTGGAGCATAAACCTAGTGAGTGCTCCAGCCAGTGGTCCTATCCTCCGGCTCTTCTCGCAGCCTCCGAAGTTCCTGCTAGGAAGAGTGCCGCCTACAGGACCGCTTAAAACTGCTCGGCATCTTAAATTTCTTGCACTGCCTAAACCTGAAAAGACCTATCTGACCTCCCTCTCCCCGGTTTTACTTGGCTTGATTATGAGGGTGAAGAAACATATATACTGTGTCAAAACTACACGTTCATTATTCCAGTATTACATCAAGTAATAAAAAGGAGGTTTGCCTAGTTAACAGTCCATATATTTGTTATCCTTTGGCAAGGAAACTCAAACTATCTTTTCTGGAAAACATCTTCCTTTTTTGGTTAACACTTACAGACTGTAACTAAGATCTTGGGTCTTAAAATAAGAACTGTGTCGGTTTCCAGCATCTAGTTGTTGCTACCTTGTCAGAAATAGTCATTATTCTATTTAGACAAATCTGATGGATTGAAACTCACAAAAACAAATTTTGCATTAATCTATTTCTCCTACATTTAAATCTCATGTATAGAGAACAATGCAGCATATAGTGTTTTAGGGAATGCTTACTATAATACTACACAATATTTCATATTCTCTTGTGCACCCCAACTTAATTTCTATCCTATGTCAACTGTAATATTAAAAAGCAATCATAGTCAAGGAGGGGGGACTCCATGAAAGAATAAGTGGCTAATGAAAATGTCTAAAAATCTAGGAGTCATGATGTGAAGCAATTGCAGACATTTGAGAGAAAAATAGTCATGCTCTAGATCATTAGCTATCACTTGCTATAATAGGGGTTAGGAAAGAACTTCCACTGTGGATGGTTTTCCATGACCTCCTGTTAACACTTTTATTTTTCTGTGAACTGAGTAACTACTACTGGCTGTCACCCAAATAAGGCCCTGGACCACAAAGCCAAAGAGGGATCTGGGGACAAGGCAAGAATTGCACTATATTCTTTTTCTTCATTTTTCAAATAATCTGATGAACGCACTACTTGCATCAAAGTAATCCAAGTTGTAATTCTGTTTTAAAACACTGAAATAGCAGCATTTTCTACCCACAGGTCGACTGTGCTGACCAAATACAAATCAGTATTTCACTCATTTTTCCAGTCAAGAAACCAAGGCAGAGAGGCCGGAAAGTAACTTGGCTTTCCCTGAAATGGAAATAAGGCATATTTATGTCCAAAATTCCTGTCTCCTGTGTCTTATCTACTGTACCTTCTCTACTAGATCCCATCTTTCCCAAATAACATGGCATGAAAGCAGAAGCTCCTCTGCACTGTTCCTTTGAACTGTGTTCATCAAGCTAGTGATAAACACTCTAAAATGTAACATAGAATTATGCAAGATGAGGGAGGAGAGAAGAATCTTATCTGCCACCATGTTTATCTTCTCTGAGAAATTCTAATGTTTCCTTATGAAACTAGAAATTGGCATGTTTTTCTAACAAGACGTGGAACATCCATTCTTTATAAAATATGGATAATAATTGTAGTCCTATTGAAGTAAGCAAAACAGACTACACACACAAAAGTTTTCATTATCTTAAGCAATGGACTTTCTTCTCTTTTTTTATCACATATCCTTCAGAAAATCTGTAACTATCTGTTCCTACGGTGCTGTTTAAAGCTGTTTGTTAGGTGACACTCAAGCATCAGGGTTACATACAGTTGTCAAGATGAGGGCTCCAAAGGTACAAAATGTTGCTCCAGACATTTGTCCTTTGTCATATGCCTTACTGAGTTCTCCTCAACTACGCAGTTGTATTGCCATCCTACCTGTTCCTTAGAGGGCATAGGTGGTGTTGACTGAGCAAAGGAATGTGTAATATTTTTCCATATTCAGTGTGAGGCACTTGAAATATACATGCATGTGCTGTTTGCATTTAGCCCAAATGCAACTTTTTTGTTGTTGTTGTTCCTCTAGCAGTACTTGCCCATTCAGAAAGAATACTTCACTAACATCTGATCACCTCCTCAGCTCACCTCTACATGTGTTCACAAGAGTTCATTATTTTTTTGATAAGGAGCTGAGAGACAGTCTAAGACCTAATTTCTCAGGTTTCTTATTTCTTTAGGTGCTTCCTAGTTTTCGGGAACTTTGTATCTTTAGAAAACAGCACCAACTGGCTGAAGTTAGTCAAGTCATAATTGGTGTATGACCAAATGTGAAATACTAAGTTATTTTCCAACTTCACCTAAATTGCTCAAATTGAGGGGAATTAATCTTCATGGCAGCAATTTACTGCCTAAGCCATGAAACTTCCCCATAAATTGACTCTTGCAACTCAGACTTATTCCCTGAACACGATGCATCCTCTGTGCTAAACATAGCAAAGACCTTAATGAATAGTAGAAAATAGCAGCCATTTAATTAAGACTGTATCATAATGCATATGTGCAAGAAAACCAAATCAAGACTGACAATGCATGGTTGACAGGTTGGTAAAAGCCTGAGTGAACTTATGCAATATGGAAATATGACTATGCTCTATCCAAAACTCAAATCTTCTAAATTCCTAACAAGTCTGTACTTCCAGGCTTCTGGTTTTTCAGTAGCTGCAGAGTCTTAGATTCTTACTCTGTTCTACAAAGAATTTTGACTTTTAAAGGGTTTGTTTCATTCTAGAACACAGAATTATTTTAGATTAATTCAGCCTCCCTTTCTCTGATCCATCATTACAAGTTACCTTCCCTTCTGAAACCCTGATGCACTGGTGTTTGAAATGTCTCTATCCCAACAATGCTTCTGCTTCATAGCAGAAGCTGATGGTGCTCAGAGCATTCTGCTACTAAAAGGAATATTTAAAAATTCAACTGCACACAGTTCAGGTGGTGAGAAACTTCTTTTTAGAAACATATGCCTTCTGAAATGAACATACATTAATAAAGCCTGGTGTTCTAAAGGAAGTATTATAAATACTCTCTTCCTTGGCCTGAGAAATGATCTAGTAGCCTTGTGAAATTTCTGTGCTTCAAAGATCTGAATAAAATCTAAACCCTTAAGTTATTTCATAGTATAAGCATCTATACATATGACTAGTTCTGATTAAAAGTTTACTAATAGGAATCTTTCCTGAACTGACAGAAACAAATAGGTTCTTATCACACCAGTGCAAGCTGTTCCACTTCACTATATGAGGAACAAAATATAGATGGTGGAGATGGAAATTGCATACTTGAACATTTGTACTCTCAGACTGCCTCTGTGGGCTTGGGATTAATGATCATGCTAATCTGCTGTTCTCTTAGTCCAAATCATGGTTCTATCCAGCATTAACTGGGAGATAGCAACCACCAATTTAGTAAGATGTAGCACTATTCATTTCTCTCTTTCAAATGAAACTGTGCTTTAAAGGAAGAATGTTGCAACAGGTGGCAGTTAACAGTACTGCCTTTCTGTTGTTGCCAAAATTTCTGTGGCTCGTCATCCACAGCACTGAAGAATAAACCTAAGTGTTTCTGGGAAGCCTGGCTGTTGCATTTGTTGAGTTTTGTTTGGTTTGGGGTGGTTATTTTCTTCCTTGTGCCAGAGAATTTTCAGGTATGTCAAACAGGGCTGCCAGAGGGTTGGTCCACTTGGGTTAATTAAAGATGCAAATTTACCCACTGTAATCCTTTGATGCATTCTAAGTAGTGGTGTGAGCTTGGGAGAATAGGAATCACTTCTTGGTTCTGTCACCACTTTCCCATATACTGTTGAGCTAGTAAAAAAAAAAAAAGAAGAGGCAGCTTTTCACAATTATAGACTATTAAGGCATTGTCTTTTCATGCTGGGATGGGATTACATTTTAACACACTACAAGAGGTTTCTACTGTTTAAATAAACATGGTGTAAGCAGTTATTAGTGTAAAATTTCTGGTCTTCCTCAAAAGGAGGGTAAAGATTTAAGCTGAGCACAAACTGTTCAACTGGCTAAAAAGAAGCTGTTTCAAATAGAATTTGAATTTTAAGAGTCAGCTCCTATTCAATAGCATTTGTCACTAACTTCACACAGATCTAAACACAAGTTTTAGAAATCAAGTGTGTTTTACAGTGCTTTAAACAAAGCTCCTACGTGATGTGTACTGGAAAGGAGGATTGCTCACAAGAGTAATGACCCCCAAAATGTGTCTCACTTCTTACTGCCAGCCCCCTTGTGAAATGCCTCTTGTGCACTATTTGCTGAGGATGAGCTGTGGCCCACAGAGTTAGCACCCAGACATCTTTCAGGAATCTGCAGTCAGCTTTAGATTAGACAGTCTTGAATACTAACTGTAAACTTGGTTTCTGCTAGTACTGGTTTCAGCAAGGTATTCCACTAAGCTCTGCCAGAGGTAAATTTGATGGCTTCTCTGAGTCTGACTTTGTTATAAATGAAATACGATCAAGGACTGCTTTTCTTGCCTGCCTAGAATGAAAGTCAGTCTGGAATTAAAAATCTCTGGGAAGAGTTTTATCCCTCATATGTACAAAAGATGCCCAGTATGTGGGACTCTTTCAATGTTATTGTAATATTGCTATTAAATAGTTAAGTTTTTTCCTCCTCTTATTCACCATAACTCTAAGATGAAGTGACAAGCTCACTATATTAAATGATTTGATGCAAGTGAAAAGAAAATTTGTTAATTCACTTAAATGGAAATAGGAGTTGACTACCATTTTTAGTCTCAGGTATATATCCATGTTTTCCTTGCTCTCTTGCAGAATTGTTGGCCCAGAAGCCCTTGTACTGCTTCAATCTGACATCCATGCAGGATTCAGAAATGATCCTTGCTGCCACTTTTCACTTCTATGCTGACAAACGCCCTCGGCACCGGGAAGTGTTTTGCAAACGGTCCAAGAACTCATCCTGCCGCCTCCTTCACCTGCCTCCAGTCCTACGGCTCAACCTTGTTTTCCAAAGCATTCACCAGAATTCTGCCTATGGACTAGTGAAAGGGAACATCACTGTGCTTCTTCAAAGGCGAGGGGCTTGGCATGCAAAGGACATTTCACACATCATAAAAGAATCAAAACGAGCTGGAGAGCTCATTCTCTGTGCTGAGCTTGATTCTGGGGAGAAACACCAGGGCTTCCCCGAACAGGCTGCCAGCCATTTACCCTATATACTAGTTTATGCCAACGATCTTGCAATCTCTGAACCTAACAGTGTGGCAGGCACCCTGCAGCGTTACGATCCATTCCCTCCCAATGACGGGGACCCAAATCTATCCCCTAATGCTTCTACTGATACCCGAGTTAGGAGGGATACATACCTCGCTAGCTCCATTCAGAACAACGAGTTGCCAGAAGTAGATTATAACAATAAATACAACAAACATGACATTTGGGAGAATGCCTACAGATCCTTGAAACCAAAAGCCTCACGCAAAGATCGAAGGAGAAAAGGGCAAGAAAATACAGAAACACTTAAAAAGTCTCAGGTGCTGAATTTTGATGAGAAAACAATGAAGAAAGCAAGACGGAAACAATGGAATGAGCCAAGGTTTTGTTCAAGAAGATACATGAAAGTTGACTTTGCTGATATTGGCTGGAATGAATGGATCATATCTCCCAAATCATTTGATGCCTACTACTGTGCAGGTGCATGTGAATTTCCAATGCCCAAGGTAGTATGCCTTTTTATTCTTGTCAGCTTGCAAAAGTAGGCCTACTGCTCTGCTTATCCAGCTACTTCTTTAGTTAGATTTTCCTTTAGATTTTTACCTTTTTCATTGTGTTTTGTTGCCTTGTTCAACCTAAAGAATTTAAGCAATATTGTTTCCATTAACTTAGTCATCAGAGTGCAAAAAGATTCCAAGTTTTATTTAAATGCAATCTGAAGAATAAGAAAAATATCTCAGGTTTATCTTAAAGTTTCTCGTCTTATATCTTGAAACCATAGCATAAAGACTTTTGCAGCTTATGAATATATGGTTATACACACTAAGTCATCAAAATACTCTATTCTAGTAGCAGAAGTATGAAGTATTATATGCTAATATTAAAACAAGCTACTCTCTCAGCATGTTTCTGGATTCCACTTGTAATACCTTAGAAGAAAAATGAGGAGTAATTGTACTGAGATATTTTTAATTTTAGGAAACTGCTTGTCACTCTTGAATACAATAATACTGATTAAGATGACATTTGTGTATGAAAATTCTAAATATGTTAGATAATCCTGCTGGAACAAAAAATTTGATTTACCTTATGTAGCTAGAAATGCCACAAAACTGTCTCTAGCACCCTAAAGCAAGCATACTGAATTCCTCCTGCGTGAAATTTGCTAGTGGAGAAGCAAACATTTGGCCCACTCCCACTCTCTGCTCTACGGCAAGAAGTACAAATGTTGGCAATCCGGTGTTGGACAAGAATTATCAGGATTTTATAAGGCTTTCAAGTAATGGCAGAGAGAAGGATCTGAAGCACTGCATAACCTGCATATTTAGAAACTGTAATTATTTTGCAATTCTACCTACAAATGGCCTGATTATTTGTTTGACATTTTTGCATGTGGTCCTTTGGCCCATAATTAAAGGATAGTGTTTTACAGCAGAGAATTTCAAGGCTCTGAAACAGGAATAATATACTTTACATCCAGGGAGATTGATGTTTGTTTGTGTTGAAACAAGTAGTATCGTTTCAGGAAGAGTAGATATGTAGGCTAGTTTTAAGTCCGGGTACAGTGGAGATCCAGACTGCATGGTAGGCTGTGCAAATCTGACCACATGTTCTTGTGTAGCTGGCCAATGCTGAACCATGTGTATAGAAATTGATACATAGTCTGGCAAAAATTAAAACTTGCACAGACTCTCATACAACTTCACTTTGCTGTTGTAATACAAATTGATCATGTAACATAATCACCATTTAACATACCCAAAACGTTAATGGGTCCTTTGCCAGAGACTCACAGTCTAATGCACCATTCATGCACAACAACATAAACCCAGGAAAAAAATCCCCAACCAAACAAAAATCCCACCCTCCAAAAAAGATGCATTTAACACATCTGGCTTCTTGTGAGCAAAACAGCATTACACAAAAGCTGCCAGGCCCAGAAGAGAGAGGATCCATGTCTAGCTTGAATAGTTAAATAAGACTATATTGCTCACTTATTTAATACCTTATCTAGCAATGTAAGCAAATACTTTTTATATAATAAAGATTCCATTTCACTAGTATCTTGATGCCCAAAAACCAAAATAAGGGAAAAAATCCAACTGGAAAAAAAAAAAAAAACAGAGAAACTAAATGACAGGTACATAGATTTGGGAATTTGGGGTTTGATACACATTCATTGATTGGGTTTGCCTTGGAAGAGGTCAATTGCTTGTTAGCTTTGTATTTTTAAGGGGGGAAACAAGAAGCAGATTCACAGGTGTAACTTCTTTTAATGACTGTTTCAAAAGGAAAAAAGAGAGGACACCAGCATGAATGAAGATTCAGTTCAGAGCATAAGAATTGCTAAATATTATGCTCTATGTCAGGAAAGTATCGAAGGCCAGATTAAAGCTATTCATAAAGACTTGGTCTGTGCAGTCGACCTATGATGGACAACAGACACCTTATTTCCAAAGTACTCTTTTAGAACTGTGGAGATAGAATTACATACCTGGCATGTTGGGTATTAGCACATTGTAGGTTTATTTTTTTTCTTAGGTATCAGTACATCATCCTGCACATCTACTTTAATAACTGCAAGTCTTGATTTAGAGAGATACTCAACAGCTTAGGTACATATCTTGTCATAGCAAGTTCACCTATCTTACTGCTGAATTATTTATTCCCTGAACTGTGAGGAGGAAGACTAGGTTATATGGCTGGCTGTACTGCTGCATTTGCCAAGTAAATTCCAGTGCTGCATGTGGTAGAACCTGGTCTGCTGTAAATAACTTAGCAGCCAGCATTTAAAACATTAGCACTTCCTCAGTGCCATCATTACTGGGCATTCAACTAATTATTTCAAGCTTTCTACTTTAGCACATTGGTGCAAAGTCAAATATGAAGCCTAGCCCATGATCACTGAACACTGATGCCAGGTTTCCAGAAGGGCTGGAAAAATTCAGAGCCTGGCTGGATGTGGGATGGGTGTGCTGTTTGGCTCTGCTGTGGATATAGGGCTCAGGCAGCCACATTCTATAGAGAGTACTGGTCTATCACAAGCATTTTCCTTTCTAAGCATTTTTGTGCATAGTGTATCCACTTGCAGGCATTAGAAATGCAATTAGTGTTGTTGTCTTGGGGAGACAGCTGCTCAGTCTAGGTAGACTTTGTTCACATCTGTTTGTTCCTTGCAGATATTAGAGATATCCTTGTAGGATCTTCTGCAGGTTCATAGCCAAGAATCCTGTAAGTCAGTAACTGGCCCTGAGAGCAAAGGTGGCTATCCACTCCCTGAGGGCAATAAATGCTGTTTCAGTAGCACATTGTGATCTGTGACTGTTTCAAATAACAACATGAAATAACACAGGTGCTAAGAACAGTTCAGGAGGTTTTCAATAAAGGCTAAATTAAGAATTTTATTCTAGAAGTTCTAATTCTTTGAATTTCTAAACTCTGCAGTTGCTTAAACTCACAAAAACTCCTGTCTCTCTCTTGCTGTCTACATATGCTGACATGACCAATGTGGGTAGAAACTGATTTCTACTTCACACAGCAGCTGTGAGAGCACCTCACTGCCCCTTGTCTGTGGACAGCTTTGAAATCTAAAGATAAAGGGGGGCAAGAGAGAGCAAGCTGCTGCTAATTATGCTAACATATGCTAATTACAGAAAGGCACTGTACAGGACTGGTCACTTGTTGAGACTTGTCTCTAGGAATTCTGTCTTGAAGGGTCATGGACAGATTTCACTGTTGCTGCTTGGCTTAGTTAAGGAAGATCTGAAAGCCTTAATAGTAATTAAGGTTTGGATCTGATTTGCTCATATGTTACACTTAATGCAAATGTTCCAAAACTTAATTATCCTAAAAATAGCTCAATTGTTCTATACATGGACTACATAACTTTTCATGTTGAAATGGAAAATCATGTTTTGCATATACTTATATATTTGAAAAATATAGAAGATACAGACAATAATAATTCTTCTCACCTAAGGCACCTGTTTCCATGTGGAAGTGTTCAAAGTCCCTATTCGTTGTCCCATAGATGTCATTTTCCACCTGATATACAGCTGTGCACCAATAGTGATGAAAGATTCCATGTGCCACCTACACCAGATATATGCAGATATGAGAAAACTCAGGAAACTGTAGCAAAAAGCCTGATAGGATTAAGTTTTCCTACTGTTATTGCACTCATTTTCTGGGACAGTACTTAAGCATGACAGCTAAACAGGAGTCACTGAAGCTTCGGCCTCAGTGGTGGGCTGACTGCCAGCCATACTATTGCTTTCTTATTCTCTGGGCTGTAATGCCTAATGGCTGCCTCCTCTTCTCAAATGCTTCTCCTTGTGTTGTAAACTGCATCCAAAAACCAATAGTAGAAATAAAATTGTGGCTCAGTACCCTGAACAGGTTATAAATGTAAAGCTGCTGTGAATCCTCACTTCATACTTTTCCCAGCCTCACAGCCTTTTTTTCCCTTTTCCCAGTTTGAGGCTAGCCCATGGGAAGGAAAAAAAAAAGCCTGGTGATGAAAGCAGAGGGAAGCACAGACCACAGACATGAACTACTTGCCATGCAGTTATGATCAGAAAGGCTCTGTTAGGGTGTTTGACTATTATGTACTAACTCTCTCCTGTGGATGTTAATTCTGGTGTACTCTGCTCTTTTAAAAGGAAGTGAGTACTCCAGGAAAAAGTAACTAATTCCAGGTTGGCCTACATGAGGAGAAATTCTATTGGAACATAAGGATAGTTATCTTGGAAACACTTACAGTAGCAAATTTTCTAAGTCAGACAAGAGGTTAAGAGAACAAAATATAACATCTAGCAACTGAGAACCATGCCCCAGCTTAGGCTTCTTCTCCTGCATGTCTGCCTCCAGCATGTAGCAGGGACATTTTTTCTTCAGGGCTCTGGCTGCTGGCTGTACCACCAGTGCCCTCCTCTGGTATTTATGAAGGCAGCCTAAGGAACACAAAATATCTGTTGGATACATCTAGCTCAGGAAAGCTGGAAGTGTGAGGGACTGACTGTGCAGCATGGCCCTGTGACTGAATCAATGACATATTTGCTTTACTGAGAAACAAAAAACTCCATAATGGATGTAATTTTCCAAGTCCACCTACGAACGTGACTGGTCATAAATGAAGCTATAACTATTTCCTCCTCTGTTCCAGATTGTCCGGCCATCAAATCATGCTACAATTCAGAGCATCGTAAAAGCAGTAGGAATCATTCCTGGCATCCCAGAACCCTGCTGTGTTCCTGACAAAATGAGCTCACTCAGTGTCCTGTTCTTAGATGAGAACAAAAATGTTGTTTTAAAGGTATATCCCAATATGTCAGTTGAAACTTGTGCCTGCCGATAAGTTCATACAAACACACCTTTAACAAGGCCCACAAATTCTGCCCAACTGCTCTGGGAAGTTGTAAAGGAGAAGTGAATCCACTTGTGTTGATGAGCCAATGCAAGTCTACAGTTCCTCTACAGAACGCACGCAGACAGACTAAAACAACACGTGCTTGCCTCGAAGGATAGGTCCTACTGTCATCATCTGTCTTTCACATTCATCCTCCAGGAATTTAGTACTTCTACAGATACCGTCCTAACCCACCTAGCCAAGATACCTGGTGTTTAGTGAGAAAGTTAAGTGTAAAGTTTTCCATAATTAAAGGACTAAAAATGTTATTTTCTGACTATTTTATCTCTTCAGTTAACCAAGAAGATGGAAAGTGAACTTGCAAAGGCAGGTTTATTTTAGAATATCACATTTGTACACAAATCAAAAATTTTTGCCTAGAACACTCATACTCTTAATATGCATATTTATACTGAAAAATGCTGTAATAAAGGGCTTAAAATGTATATTTTCTTCAGGATGCAAGTATAGTTCACTGCATAAGTTTTCATATAAACAATATGTTAATATAATAATTTCTGGTTACCCTTCCTTAATATATAATTTGTTCTACAAAAGATGTAATATCCCACATTTTTGGTTTCCTGGATAATTTCAGGTTGTTAAACACATTCTCTGAGTAACACATACAATATAGTAATATGTTGAAATACTAAAAATAAAATAACCAAGATTTATATTTTTGTAAATTATGCTTTATATCCTCTAGATTGTTACATGCTTTTAACAAAAGCTAATAAATTAAAGGTACAGTAGTATCTAAAAATATTTGAATTGTCTTTCTATAAATTCACTCTCCTACATTCTGTTAATTAGATGGAAATTTGTCAATACATGTTAAGCTTGTCATAATGTGCTTCAATAGATTAAATACAGAAGAAAATACTATGATCATCTAGACCGACCTCCTGCATAGTACAGATCAAAGAACCTTGCTCAGCAGTTTCTGCACCATGCATTATGGAACTTCTGTTTTGAGCTTGGGAATATCTTTGAAAAACATGCATAAATTCGGCTTTAAAGATTTCATGTGATAGAATATCTCTACTGGACTACAACTAGTTGTTCCAAAAGTTAGTGCTCTTTGTTTATACGCAGTGGCTTAATCCTAGACTGAATTTGATGAGCTTTAGCTTCAATTCAATGGATCTTACTGTAACCTATTTCATTAGATCCCTTTTATCTATTATCCAAAATACTTTCACTGTATATTTTTAGTATAGAGAGTTGGGTCAAATTACATTTTGGCTAAGGTTTAAATAGATTGATTTCTTATTCTAAGCCTTAAAACAATTTCTCACAGCTCTCTTCTGAACTCTTTCCAGAACTTTCATTAACTTTCTTTTCAAACAATGAACATCAAAATGCAAAACATTTGGCAGTGGTTCCATTGAAAGTCTTTATAGAAATAAAGTCTCTGCATCCCTCTAACTCCTACACAATCCCCTGTCGATACATTTAGGGTAGCCTTGTAACTGCAGCAGTCTTTTAAGAGCTGGTGTTCCCATCATGGTGTCTGTCAATCCTCTTAGTGTCCCTGTGTTCTAGGACACACTTGCCATATACTTCATTTTCACCCACCTGCTGTACAATAGCATAAAGAGACCAAGAGTGGAAGAAACATCTAAAATCTGTAAGGTAGCACAGAATATAAGATATGGAGTGCTTCCTCCTCAAGAAACAGGCTAACCTTATGCACTACATTATCCTAGTAAGAGTCACTTTGTTTAAGGGCAGGATACTATGCACACTTCCTTCTGATGAATGAATACTGGAAGGCTCCTATCCTACTTAGGCGCTAGGTATCTTCTGCCACCAGTTTTCTATACTCAGGTGGTGCAGATTCCCAGACAACAGAGGTGTGTAAATGCGGTACTTCCTGCTAACGTACATAAAGGCAAGATTCAGCATGCATGGGAGTCTTTACAAGGTTACTCTCACAGCAGTTCTTGCTAATTCCTCCTAAAAAGCTCTGACTAAGAAGTAAATTGTTCTATGGTGCCCTTTAGTGACTGTCAGTTATGCCTAACAAATAATCACAGATCTCCTTTGGGAGAAGAACTTTTTTACTTCGTAAATTACAACAGTAATTTACACTAGAACTATTGGGAAAAACCTTTGTATAGTGTCGCTGTTAGAGATCTTGTATAAAAAATTTACAGACTTGTGTTTTTATAAATCATGAGAAACTCAACTGCAATTGACAGAGTAATGCTAATTTATAAAGAAAAAATTAAAAGTTATCAGAAAGTCATCATTCCTACAGAACAGCCATAAGCATAACATTTTTCAAAGTATCTGAAGTCCATGTTATTTCTGCTCTCTATGAAAATCTACCCTTTTCTGAAGGTCCAGTCTTACTCCCATTTATCACTGGCTCTGAACAGCCTAACATATTAACTTGGTGTGCTTATATTCTCATCTATAGCATTTTGTTTTCCTTAAGGAATATTTGCTGTATCTTGAATTAATCCTTGGGTAAAAACATTCTTTCCAAGATGTGCTGATGCAAGCTACCAGGCAGGAGATGCCAAGGGCTAAGGTCTATAGGACATAAGGAAAAACGCTACTGGTACACTCATAAAGACAGCTACAAAACTCTAAGAGGTTAAGACTGCATTTAAAGTTCTGTTGGCGAAACTATATGTATTATACCTGTAAGTGTCATTGCTCTCAAAACATATCCTTACTGCACAAGTCATACACGTCTCATTAGTAAAGCTTATTTCATTTGGAGTTTAGCTGTACTGGTCAATTCTTTAACACAGAAAATGCTTTCAACCACTTTTAGTGGTTGAAGTTACTCCTTTCTGGATCTTTGGAATTTGGATGTCTAATCTCCCTCTAGAAAGAGAAATTTTGCATTTGAAATGGCACAAATGCAGTCAGCTTCTGCCAGAGGACGCTGATACCCTCTTGGTTTGGTGATACCCTCGCTGATACTATCTTGGCGATCTTTTTATTTCTTTGAAAATCCTATAAACCATTCTGCTCAATGTTTGAGTTTCTAGAGAAAGTTACTGTTGATAAACACAGGTCAAGATAATTCCACTAATTAATCCTTAAAGAGTACGGTATGAGCAAAGAAAGATAAAACACGAAAACAGCTGATACTAGCTAGCAAAGTGTTAAAACCTTTTTTTTCTAAAACAAATCCAATTTCATTCTTTCAGGTCACTGTTTAATTGCTAGAGGTAACAGCAATAGCTACAATGTACCTAGGTTTTTGTGGAGTATTCAATCCACTTGCACAAGGCTGCATAATTAAAATAAACCACTGGACAGTATTAATGTATTTGTGTATCACATGAATTAAAAACTGTCTCACTGCCAAACCTCAAAGAACAGCTTTCAAAAGGAATTTCCACTGAGTTAAACTGTTCATTGTAAAGTTTCTGCAGAGCTGACACTTGCCCTGACAGTATTTGACACCTTCATGTATGAACTGGGAGTCTGTATATAGCAACTCCCACAGCATTTGCAGGAGGAGAGAGATATTTATATAGATCGCTTGATCTAGCTGCACTTTATGTAATTAAAATTAATTTTAAAGTAGACAGATACAGAACTTCAGGTACCTAGGCACAAGGAATGGAGGCTACTCCTACTGAGTACAAGACTGCATCCTTTAAAGTCACAATTCTTAACAAAAATTTTGTAGTTTTTTGACTTTATGTCATAGGAACATAATTAACCAGGATCTTGGATCCCAGTTATCACTTGAACAGACACATACACAAGCATTTCAGAAGTCTCGGATCACTTTAAATGCTGTGTATCCACTGCTAAAAAACAAGAGGAATGGCCAAAAAAAGGCAAAATCTTGACCACATGTTTTCAATGAGATTTTTGTTAATGTAAAAGCTCATGATACTCTTCAGACTTTCTGGCACATCTACAGTATGAATTGAATTGTTCTTAGAAAAAATGATGCATTAATAATACAGAAAAAGCAATTATGTATCATTAGATTAAATCATAATACATTCATTAAGATAAATAAACCTGGTTTTCTCTTCTGTATCATGAGAAATTCATTTGCCTTGGCCTGTTCTTCTCATGGACCCAATATCTTCAGGGATAATCTTCTGTATCTTCAAAGGGACTTTTTGCTTTCCATGTGGCCTTAGAAGGCCTAGCTCTGTCTTCATTTTGAGGTTGCTGAAAAAATGACTGGTTGTTCTTGGACAAGATTGACCATCATGAATCTATGAAATATATTACATAAGATACTATAAAAACAAGCCTAAATTCCCATACACCAAAGGAATCAAACAGAAAATGGACAAGCCTGCAAACAACATGAAGCAAACTTGACACAAAACAGATATTTCACTGTGTACAAACAATAGCCCTTGGCTGATAAACGGAAAGAAGTTTTAAGGTTGTTTGTAATGTCATGAGATCATGTCTTGCAGAATCACAGGTCTCCATCAAACTCCTGGGAATTTTCTGATTGCATGTGAAGGGACCATATAAAAGATTTGTGAGATGTTATTTGCTAATAGCTAATAGAGTGATTTTGTTCTAGATCTGTATTTTCTAGTCTTGCTGAAAACAGTGTAAACTTCTGCATCCCTAAGAAAGCTTCTCTCTGTGTTGGCAAGGAAATGATAGAAGAATGTAATTAAGCGAAGATGACCCTAAAATGAAATGCGGATTCTTTACAATGTACAATGTCCTTCCCACCAGCCACATGTGTTTGTCAGATGTTTACAGAATCTTCATTAACTAAGAGCTTTGCTAGATAACAGAAGCTGAAGCATGGCATCAATGACTCTGATAAGGACAAGTGTATGACCAATCTGCTTGACAACTGACAAGAGGCTGGGATTTGAAGCAGACTGCAAAAAGAAGACAAGAAAGTGATTTGCAAAGGGCATTCCAGTTGTTTGCCTTACATCTTCTTTCCTCTGTCTGTATTGGAGCAAGACTGTAAATCAGCTAAAATACCCTTGTCCTCTTGTCTCTCCACCAGAAAGTAAATATAGACGAAATGAATTGTTTTGGAGTATTAGCTGCACTGTCTGTTTTCAACATCATTGCTTGTTTGACAAGAGGCAAACCTCTGGAAGACTGGGACAGGCTATCAGCTATGGGAAAGTCTGATGCACACTTTCATGATCCTGGGGAAGTAGAAGATGAGACCCATTTCAACTTTAAATCTTTCCTGGAGAATATGAAGATGGATTTACTAAGGAGTTTGAATTTGTCAAGAGTCCCCTCACAAGTGAAGACAAAAGAAGAACCACCCCAGTTCATGATTGATTTATATAACAGATATGCTGCAGACAAGTCCTCCATCCCTGCATCCAACATTGTAAGGAGCTTCAGTACTGAAGGTAGGAGAAGTCCTAAACATGTGGACTAGAATTTTTAAGGAAGTACATGGATAGTAAATACTCAGCTTATTTTGAAATTATGAAGAAACTGAGTTCCTAACTTTCACAGATTCTTTAGAAATGAAACATTAAAATTCTGGATTGTATTCTTACTCTATAGTTTCTTTCAATCTTTAAAAAATGCAGTTACCTTTAGTTTTCTTCTTTGGTATTTTCATGGTACAATATTCTCTTCTCAAATGCTTGAACTAAGATGATGCACCAAATAACAGGGTTTACATGAAGCATGTTTCTCAATCCCAGATATTTGGAACTGAGTTTCTACGTTAGAACGCAAACTTTTGTTTACCTATAATTGAGACTGATGCTAGAGAGCTTTTCTTTCTGGTGGGCTCTGTACATATTTAAAAACTATGGCAACCAACTGAGAAATGTGTCTCTGGATCTAAGCAAGGAACAGCACTGCTCCTCCAGAATTCTGGGTTAGAGAAAGATTTATATGAAAATGGGTAGTCATGCTTATCTCAACTGAAAAAATTCAAGATCCCTGTCTATGTAAGATTAAATAGACCTTTAAAAGCTCTATCAGGCAGTTAAAAAGTTAGAAGTAAGTGCAATCCTTGTTATAAAAATGAAACAGGGAGAAATGAAGTTTCTGTTTATAAGAAGAATAGACATACACAGGTAACAGCACTACAGAGAACTTCAAATTCACAAATTAGTGTCCCTAGTCCTGAAATAGAAAGAAATCTCAACAATATGACCTTGACTATAGTTTCCATATCCCACTCTCCCCTCTGACTACTTTAGAGGTAAAATGCCCTGAAAAAATGGCAGCCAATTAAAATTGCTCTAAAACGGAGTCATGATTAAGCAGTTAGTTTACATTTATCATTAAATCAATATCAGTGATGACTTTTAAACACTACCAATACGATCTTCCAGCCAAATATCTGCCCCTCCCAAGGCAGACTTGCTGGTACTGCACATAGATTTGCAGACAACAAACATGTGAACAAATCCACACAAGCTCAGGGAATCCAGCCTGGAACAGTCTGGGACCTGGGCATGAAAGGCTGTTTGTCACGAAGTCCCAGCTTAGATAGACCCTGGAGCTTCAATCAGGACTTTCAAAAACTTCTCTATTTCCCCAAACTCCCAGTTAGAGCTGCTTTCAAACTTACCTGAGGACAACAACAAAAGCCTCAGCAGAGTCAGTTCTTAAAGACACTTAAATATGTACATTAGAGCAGTTAATCCCATGCATGATTATAAGAGTAGGAAATCATTGGTTTCTTTAGAAATTCTTTTAAAATATCTTTAGCAAATTGCTAAATCTGAAAACTCTGCACATGCTTTATTTATGCACTTAATACTGCCCAGTATCATCCATAGTTTGCTCTAGGCAGCCTCTTTATGCTTCCCTCCACACACTCACCTGGCTGGACAATCATGGTAAAATACTACCAACACCAGGGACTTCCATTTCCTCTTTTCACTCTCTGCCCTTGAAACTTGGCCAGAAGACAGGATTTTTATTTTTTTTAATGCTGTGTCACCATGCTCTTATTTTATCCCCAAAATATATCCTGAGTCTTTTAAAATCAAGTTACTTGGACAGTCAGAAGCACTGTAACCACATGTTTTAATTTCCTATTGCAGATGTTGTTTCTTTAGATTCACCAGAAGAAAACCCATTTCAGAAACACATTTTGTTCTTCAACATCTCTATTCCACAGTATGAGGAAATCACCAGAGCTGAACTGAGAATTTATATCTCCTGTCACAGGGAAGTTGGGTCTCTTTCTAGGGTGGAAGGCAACATGGTAATTTATGATGTTATAGACGATGGGCACTGGGAAAACCCAGAAAGTACCAAATCTTTCCTTGTCTCCCACAATATACAGGAATGTGGCTGGAAGATGTTCGAAGTGTCCAGTGCTGTGAAAAGATGGGTCAGGGCAGACAAACTGGAGACTAAAAATAAGCTAGAGGTTGTTATAGAGAGTAAAGCTCCGAGTGGTTTTACTTGTGGGAAGCTGGATATCAGTGTTACCCCTGACACTAAAGATCTGCCCCTGTTAATAGTGTTCTCCAATGACCGCAGCAATGGGACAAAAGAGACCAAAGTGGAGCTCCGGGAGATGATTGTTCATGAACAAGAAAGCGTGCTCAAGAAATTAGGAAAGAACAACACTTCATCTGAAGAGGAACAGCAGGGAGTAGAAAAGGCCACCACTGGATCCCACCTGCATTCCTCCAGAAGCAAGAGAAGCATTGGAGCCAACCACTGCAGGAGAACTTCCCTCCATGTGAACTTTGAAGAGATTGGCTGGGATTCCTGGATCATTGCACCAAAAGATTATGAGGCTTTTGAGTGTAAAGGAGGTTGCTTCTTCCCTCTGACAGATAATGTCACCCCAACAAAACATGCTATTGTCCAAACTCTGGTGCATCTCCAAAACCCCAAAAAAGCCTCCAAGGCCTGTTGTGTTCCAACCAAACTGGATTCAATCTCCATTCTTTATAAGGATGATGCCGGTGTGCCCACTTTGATATATAACTATGAAGGGATGAAAGTGGCAGAATGTGGCTGCAGGTAGTATACAAGGCAGAATCTCTAAGAATAGAAACATCCCCTTTTTGTGTCTTGTGTAAATCTGTACAATAGTGATGAAATGAAGACCACTTCAAACAAGGTTTCGAGCAGGGTATGGGGCTGGTTGTTGTTGCTGCTTGTTTTAGAGGAAAACTGGCATTTAAAGAATGGCAATCACTGTAAATAGTCTGCATTACATATCATGGCAAAGTGCATACTGGATTAAAATACTGTGAGATTGAATGAACTCTGCATTATTTGGTGACAGTGATACAATATCAATGCCTTATTTCAAACTTTCTGTTTAATCGATTGTATTTAGGTCACAAACTAGAGGATTTTCACTGGGGGTTTAGGATGTCCTGCAAATGTTTAACAGCTCTTGAAATCTAATTCTCTTAGTCAACTCTGACATTTTCAACTTCTGTAAAACTCAGTAAATGGAATGTTGTCTGCATGATAAAGTCAGGAATCTAAATCCAGGAAGCCTTTTCTCATATCAGTAATCTCAGAGGCTTTTACAGGCAAATTATTTGTTCCTGTAAGTGAAGATTTGCAGTATTCAAAACAGAAAAGACTCTTACTTATTTCATTCCCAAGTTTCCTTCTGTGGGTAGCAGGTGCCTTAGTTTCAGCTTTCTTATCCTTGGCGTCCCTATTTTTACCCCTTTATGGCACATACTTGAATGATAAGAAGTGCAGCCTTCCGCTCCTAAGACACTGCTTCCTAGGAGGAACAGCAGCCCTTATCACTGCACAAAGATAAGGAGCCACTTTGACCTACTGCATATTCTTAGTATTTCTTTGCAAGAACATGCAGTCAAATCATGTCCAGCCTTAGAAGCTGTATCCTAAGAGCAGTGGGGGTTGGCAGAGCTCAGCACTTTTGAAAAGTCCAGGTTGCTTATTTAGAGGCCTAAATTTGTTGTTCAGAGTCTGGCATTAGGTTCTGAATTTTTAAAAATTTCTTCTTAGGAGAAAGTCTATTTTACATATGAAATTCTTTCACCCCTTGGAAGTCTGGGAAAAATGGAAAACTTCTATCTGTGTTCTATTACACTGCTGTATGAGAAATATACTATCATACTATCATTCTTCTGACTTCAGTTTGATTTTCACTAAACAAGGATACCATCTTTCCTGCAATTAAACTTCCTTTGATGCTAATGAAGGTTTTGCCTGTAAAAGGACCAACTGTCTTCTGTTGGTTGCAGGTGACAGGTGTAGGTGCTGTACAACATCACCACAGTGCACCTCACTTCTACTCCTTCACCACTTTACACACACACACAAATCTACCTGAGAACACATTTGAACCAAATCCATAACAAACTACACATCAGTTCAAAATGGTGAAGAATATTGATGAGGCAAAAATCTAAACAGTACCTTAATGTATGGAAGTAACAGAATTTAAATCAATACATATGTTTTGAATTAGGACAGCTTGTGGGCAAGACGAATTCATTTGGCATGAACAGGTCAGCTTGAAATCCAATACACAGTTTATTTACTATTGTTAACCTAATACAGAGCAAATAGCAGGTGAGTGCGAGCAGGGCAGTTGTAATTCCATCAAGAACTGCTGGTTAGATTACAAACCACAAGCACAAAGCATGATTCACTAGAATTCTTGAACTGATTTATAGTCTTTTTCTTTAGAACTGGTCTACAATTGGATCAGATCTGAGATCTGGGTCCATGCAAACTCCATCCATCCTTAGCAGCATGCCATTAACCTCTTAAGCTTCCCATGGCATTTTACCACCCCCCTCTGGCTTCTGTCATCTTAGTCATTGTTATGTCTTCTTCCTGCCAGGCCCCTGTATTCTCTGCCTATTTTGTTCCCATCTCCTAAGCTCCTAACATTTTGAAAAACTTCTCTTAGTCAAGCGACAGAACTGACCAAACACGCTTGGTGTGATCACATTAGAAGACTTATTCACACTCGTGTCAGCGTAATTGTAGCTAAGTGCCCTCCAGTCATCTAAACATAAGGTCCTAGTTACATTTTGACTTCACTGAATACAGGACTTTGTCCATAATTAAATGAAAAAATGGGGAAGGGAAAAACCTGTTCCCACATCTTCACAGAGAGAAATTCTCAAGAATCAGGGGGGATGGGGGTGGGAGTGTTACATTCTGAAGTCAAACATTGATCTTTATTTCCCTTATTTGGATGGGAAAAAAATACCCCAAATCATTTTTGGCTCAAAACTTCAGCTCCTAGCTATGCTATCAGAATTCCAGAGAAGGCCTACAGATCCCATCCCAAAACAGGACTATAAGTTGCTTTTGTATTTCAATGAAAAAAATCAATTGAGCTTCCAGCTAGCTTTAACGATCATATTCCCACTGGCTTAACATTTTGGTTGGCATGGTAGTAAAATGAAACATGAATCTTTCCATAGGGTGATGAACAGGGTCAAGAAGAAATGAGAACCCAGTAGCAACTACAGCTGCTGCTACCTTCAGCATGGCTGAAGTGCGTGTCAAATTGATGTTTGGCTTTACATTTAGCAGCTTGATTTATGTAGTTTTGCATGTTTAACTTTAAATAATTGTTTGAGCTTGCTCACGTTTCAACTGCTTTGGGATGTGACAAGTCAGCCAGGTGGTCATGATGGTTCTAGAGAGTACACAGGCTGTGAAGAACAGGTAAGCATCTTGCCTCTGCTTCAAGCTGGGCCCCACTGGACACCAAGAAACCCCTCTCTCATCACTGGATTATGAATGCTGACCAGCAGCTTGCTGTTACTGATGAGCAGGTTGGGGCTTGTGCAGTGTTCAGCAGATGCACAGTTAAAACTTATTTGTTTAACATAAACACAAGGTCGATGTATGTCCTCCTTCTCAGGCCTGTTACCTATCTGTGTAACAGTGCTGTAACATCAGACTCACCAGCTGACTCTACAGCCAGTTTTAAGGCTAACCTATAGCACTTCGGTCTGCATAGATAAACATGGTAAGCTGGTGGAAGCTGGTCAGAATATGTAGCTGGTGCTATTTTTACAAAGCTTCCCACCTTGTCCATGTACACAGCAGACACAATGTCCTCTGACCTCACCCACTCCTCCATGCCATGTCCCAATACAGAAGGGCAGCTGAAGCAACTTAACAACAGAGCACCAGCAGTCACTAAAAATAAAAATTTCTCCATTTTCACTACTTTTTCTACAGGTGAAGAGTCACTAGCCTTATGGGAATCTGGAGGTGTTTGGCTGGTATCTGCTCAAATGCCTTTATACTGTAAAGATCTTGTCAATAGAGAAATGTTAAGCTAAATTAACAATTCCTGATGTTCAGAATAAAAGGTTTTAGACGGCCTCTCAAGGAGAACCATCGTTTCAGGCACAGCTGTGCCCTTCATGGTTAATGCTGTGCCCACCACAGCTGATTCCAGCCTCCTCAGAACCTGGCCTTTGCCACACAGGCAATGCACACCGGTGTGTGGCCATGCATCATGAAGGTCCAGTAGGCACACTGTGAACTCTAGGAAATACCAGTACCTTGCTGTAACTCCTCACAGGCAGCACTGGATCGATTTGTTACTGCAAAAAGTTGCAAGGTAGAAACACATACCAAGCTGGCAAAGCCAGCATAGTAAGTGAACAATGTCTGGGAGGCAAGACCCTGTCCCCAGACTGCGCAACTGCTCCGCATCCCGTCCGGCTGCTCGGAACAGCTAACGAGACATTGCCTGAGACTACTCACCACGTCCCTTCTCCCGTGTTAACTCCCCAGCATACCACTTTCTGTGTGTTCGGCAGTCAAAAGCAGGGCAGGTCCCTCGGCAGTCTCCGGGGGACTCGGAGCTCTGCTCTCCGTCTGCCAGGGGAGACTCTCTACCTGCCCGAGGTGCAAAGCTGCTCCGCGCCGCCCTGGCTCTCATCGCAGCCCATCCTTGGCCTGCCCTCAGCCTTCAGTGCTTCCTCCAAGCGCTGCCTCGGTGCCACGGCCGGGCCGTGCGGACGCCGGGCCGCGCTCTCTGAGGTCCGTGCCCGTCCCGGGCCACCTGCGGGCTGCGGCGCTGCTGCGCCCCCTGGGCTCCCTATGCCACTGCCGCTTCCACACTTTCCTTACTCTCCCTCCCACGGTATCGCAAAGCCTCTCAACATAGAGGTGTCTCCTGCCTTCTCGCTCTGGGCTACCCACAGCCTCTTTCGTCCTCTCCGTGCCTCGAAGTTGGCCCACTGCCTTGTCTTCCCTGGCTTCTGCCTCCTGGCACCCTCAGAAACGTCGTCCTTCTAAACTCCACCTGTTTCTTCTCTCTCCTCTTCCTTAAAGCTTCTGCTGGACCATTAATCATAATTCAGCTGAAAGCCTGACAGGAGAATGGCTTTTGGGTAGCCCTGGCAAAGGGGACTGCCTGTGTTCCTCCCCATGCCGAGGTGTTTGGTTTTGCCTGGCGCACCCATCATTGGCCCTCACAAAGCCTTGGCACAGGCCCAGTGTGCCGAAGAGGCTGAGGGAGCAGCATCCCGGCAGCCTGGCACTCGGTACTGGGCTGGCAACCAAAGCTGCTGGTCCAGCAGCCGGGGAGAAACCCGGGCCTGTACAGCTGCACACCTCAAGGGGCCGCACATCAGCATGGCGGGCAGCAGTGCCAGGGCCGTCATTGAGGTGTCGGGCCCTCAGCAGAACCATCTGCAGGAATCAGATCACTTTGGTGGCAGCCATTTGTGATGGACACTGAACAAAGCCTGCTGCGGGTGTCTGGAGCTCTCACTCTTTCATATACAACCTCAGGATACGAGGGCTTGATAGAGTATTTAATATGCAGTATTTATGACTGGCTAGCTCTGCTTGGTGTACCATGCTGAACAAATGTGTAAATCTATCCAAAATGTAGGATGTACAGAATAGAAACAATATAATGCGAACAGATAATATACCAATTATGCAGGCACTACATGTCAAAAGTATGTTTCTGAACTACGTCAGGTTGCGTATTTGAAATGCATTTTCTTGATGACCTCCTGAATCTTATCTGGAATATAGCAGTTCATCTGTTCAGCGGAGCTGGTAATTGTGAGTTTATCACAGCTGTGCTCCATAAACTGTGATGACTCTCCACTTGCTCCTGCCTGAAATTAAAGAGATTTCAAAATGGGAGTATACTTTTTCTACCCTCACTCAATCCAACGTTAAAAATATAAATAGTCTTCTCATTTTCTTTTTTTTCTTTTTCTTGATCACTGTGAAACAAGAAGGGAAGGGAAGGGAAGGGAAGGGAAGGGAAGGGAAGGAAATATTAACAGAAAATCAAAATCTAACTCATTTTGCATGTAAGTTTTTCTTATTACAAATGTAATCATTTAACAATTCAGAAGACTATTTCCATTTTCGTAAAATGGCAATATTTCAGTATTAAAAGAATGTGAAAGAAAACTTCCAAATTTAATTTTAATCAATAAAGGTTTGTACAGCGTAAGAACTGAAAAACCTTGGGACAAAAAACTAACATTACTTCTTTTGGCATGGGAATTAGAAAAGAATCTAAGGGTGATATTATTAATTCTTTTTATTTCTAAGGGACCTAGAAAGCCTACTGAGGAACAAGGTTTCCTTTGTACCAAACAGTACAAGAACAGAACAAAGTAGAGCGTCTTAGACCATACCTATGCAATCCAGTCATGCCTGTCACAGACAGCTATGAAGTAGTACTGACCCAGACTTGTACATCTATAAAAGGCAGTGAAGGTTTGTCTAGAAATACTTACTGAAGTCCTGGAGCATTAAATATTTCATTAGCATAGTCCTGTGCTTGAGCTAATAAACTCTGCCTCTCAGTATTTGGAAGCCTTTAAATTAATTCTAGTTCATATATATAATTTAAAATATCGCTGTATTAGAAGGCTTTACTAAAACCAAAAGTAGTTTCTTGCCAGCTTTCACCTTCACCCTGCTGGCATCTCTGCCAGTGAAAAAGGTGCTCTTGCTGCCACCTTCAGATGAGCCTCCTGTTACTGCAGGTTATGGGTGACCAAATATCTGCACGAGTCCGATGAGGGAATGGTGGGATCAGCTGCAGATGGGAACTGGGGAATATTGGAGCAGAATATAGAAAGCAAATAATATACAGCAAAACGCTTAATCTTGCTCCTGTGGAAGATTTTTAGCATGTGATCTGAGTAACGCAGACTCTGTATGCAGACTAGTCTGGGACAGATATAAAAAATACCTCCTTTCAGAGTATGTAAGAAGTTCATACCCACAGGAAGTCAGAAAATGAAATACTTGTGGACAGACTTTAAAAGATCATAAAGTTTTATGAAAATCTAAAACTTAGTCTTAGCTATTTAGGTCTGCTCAAAACTAAAATCAAAATAAGAATTTGGCTTGAGTTATAAATTAGAATAGATGGTAGAGTTACATTTTGGATCTGGTTTTTCAGAGTTCAATTAACAGACTTGCATTAAACAATATGTTTGATAAAAATTTAAGTGATATATATCTCAAAATGAGTAAGCAAATAGTCGTTCTCCAAATCTTAAAGAATTCACACCACACAGAAAGGATTCTTACCTTCTAACACCACCTATAAAGAATTACCAAGGTAGCATTGAATATTACATGTCATATTGAATTCAGAAAACCCATACTGAATATTCATATTGAATTTCAAAATAAATAGATCACTGAACAGACCCAGTGTGGAAAAATAGTTCTTTCCACTGTCCTAGCATTCTAAATTGAGTGTTTTGGAAAAACTTATTCATTTTACATTTACGCTGTGAAGCCGGTTTTATGTGGTAGTGATAAAGTACATGAGAATCAATGTGCATAACTTGAGAAATAAATTGAGCTGTGGAATGTTGTCTTATCTAATCACAATCCTATATATATTTCTCAATATCTTTGCTTCATAAGAACCTCAGCTACTATTTCCAGCACTTCTGATATGAAAATCTTTATAGACTGTGATAAAATGCAAAATAAATGTCAGGAAGATAGAGAAAAGTTTTCTTCCTAATCTTACTATTATATAACAATCACAGGCAAGAAAGTGACATTTTGTGATTTTTAAACTCTAGATAAAGCCTCACAGGTGAAGAATATTGTTAATCTGTGGATATACTTCCTTAAATGCTATGAAAAAAATTGTCATGTAAAGAGTTTAGCGATGATAGATAGACCTCATTTAGGTATGGAAGGCACAGCTGATATCTGACACATACTCTGATTAAAAATACTCAGTTGCTGTCTGTTCTTGTATCCTTTCTGACTATGATCTTCATAACAATTCATCTATGTCTGTTATGTTCTGAGTAAGATGAGGTGACTGTTAACACCTTGTATATAACCTCTGTAACACCCTTTGCACAGTAAGCTGAAAGTCATGAGTGGCAGCCTTCATTCAAGACACTCACACATGGCACCAACAGAGTGCACGCAGACAGACTTAGACCATCTTTAGACTCTTCCCTTCACTTGTACTCATATATAGGAGCATTTTGCCAGCAGTACAAAAACGTGCTCTTCCCAGATTTCAGAGTCTATTCTTGTAGCTACCTCCAGCAAACAGAAGGGCTGGGGTAGCAATTCATTTCAAACTTGAAGCCAAGAATCTGTTCTTGTATATCTTTGGCATGTCGTACTGGAGCTCAGAGTGGTACAGCCTGCATCCCACATATTCTGATCCTCTTTCAAACTCTTAATACAATAGGGTCTCAAATACATTGTGAGCAGAAGAAAACAACCCCCTCACATTCTATTTTGGTATATTGAGCCTCAAGCCTATTGGCTGGGAGCTGTCATCAGACATGACCATATGTTACCCAACGGTATTACAAGTAAATCCTAATTGAGTGCAAATTGTGAAGATTAAAGTCACCTCAGATTTAGCTGTATTATGTTGAGGCAAATGTGTTTCAAAGTCCTGTTTAACATGCTGGCAATTCTCAGCACAGAAATTAACAGGCTGTCATTACCTTGGATTTTATGAGCTGTGCTAAATGTCTGGAGTTCCTTGTTTGGAGCCCCTAGTCATAGAATGTAAGAACAGTCCTTTGCAGCTCAGACTGAAAAACACCAAAGACAATGTATTGTCAACAATTTTTGAAAGAATATTAAATATTGATACAACTAAGTCACTGAAGAATCTCCTGGTATAAGCTCATCATAAACAATGGTAAAAAGCAGGATGATTGCTGTTCTAACTGTAGTTAAAATCAGTATTGCATTTATGCAATCCACTTTTGGGATAAGCCAGGACCAGTTTGTAACAGGCAATGCATTACCTTTTGGAAACAATTAACTGCTAGAAAGATCTTCCTTAATGATTGAAGTTTATTACTGTTTCATAAGAGACCTGTGAAGTAGTAAGGAGCTGAACTTCATCTATTGGTGCACTTTGGATGATGCACTCCATTTTAATGAGATTAAAGGTTTAATGCAGATAAAAGATCTGTTCAGTGCACCTGGATTCAACACAGGGATTTCAGTGTGAGTCAGAGTCATTGGAGAGCTATGTTCATCTTGATCGATAAGAGCTTCTGACTTCTATTTCATACAAAGACAAAATGATCAGGACACATTTCTTGCTATTTTCAGCACTGATCATGTGCAGCATACCTGCTGAGGAAATCTTTCAGCCAGCTCTAGTTCTGGACATGGCTAAAGTCCTTCTGGACAATTACTGCTATCCTGAAAACCTAGTGGGAATGCAAGAAGCCATTGAACAAGCAATCAAGAGCGGGGAAATCCTGGACATCTCAGATCCAAAAATGCTGGCCAGTGTCTTGACAGCTGGAGTGCAGGGTGCTCTGAATGACCCAAGACTGGTGATTTCCTATGAGCCATTACCACATGCAGCTCCCAAACAAGAAGCTGAGGTTTCCCCTACCCGTGAGCAACTCCTGAGTCTTATTGAGCATGTGGTCATGTATGACAAGCTGGAGGGCAACGTTGGCTACCTGAGGATTGATTATATCATGGGAGAGGAAGTTGTGCAGAAAGTTGGAGCTTTTCTGGTGGACAAGGTCTGGAAGACACTGATAGAAACATCTGCCCTGGTGATAGACCTTCGTCACAGCACTGGGGGACAGATTTCTGGCCTCCCCTTCATCATCTCATACTTGCATGAAGAAGACAAGATGCTGCATGTTGAGACTGTATACAATCGTCCCTCCAACACCACCACAGAGATATGGACACTGCCAAAGGTGTTGGGAGAGAAGTACAGCAAAGACAAGGATGTCATTGTTCTGACCAGCCACCACACCACAGGAGTGGCTGAAGATGTGGCTTACATCCTGAAGCACATGAACAGAGCTATCACTGTTGGAGAGAAGACAGCTGGGGGCTCACTGGACATCCAGAAGCTGCGTATTGGTCCTTCCAATTTCTATATGATGGTTCCTGTGTCACGATCTGTGAGCCCTTTGAGTGGGGGTGGACAGAGCTGGGAAGTGAGTGGGGTGATGCCATGTGTGGCTACTGAGGCAGAGCAAGCCTTGCAGAAATCTTTGGACATCCTGGCAGTGCGCAGAGCAGTGCCTGGCACCATCAGTCACCTCAAAAACATATTAAAGGACTATTACAGCTTAGTGGAGAGAGTGCCTGCGCTACTGCGCCACCTCACCACCTCTGACTTCTCTTCCGTGCAGTCATCCGAGGACTTGGCCACCAAACTCAACACCAAGTTGCAGACCTTATCTGAAGACCCACGCCTGATGGTCCGCGTCATGATGCCAGGTGAAGCTGCCAGTCCCCCAGCTGAGAAGCCAATTGGAATGGCAGCTGACTTACCTGACAATGAGCAGCTGCTGCATGCCTTGGTGGATACTGTCTTCAAGGTGTCAGTGTTGCCAGGCAATGTTGGCTACATGCGCTTTGATGAGTTTGCAGATGCCTCTGTGCTTGCTAAGCTGGGGCCTTATATTGTACACAAAGTGTGGGAGCCCCTTCAAAATACAGAGAACTTGATCATGGACCTACGTTACAACACCGGAGGCCCTTCCTCCTCTGCTGTGCCTGTGCTACTGTCTTATTTCCAAGACCCTGCTGCTGGTCCTGTCCATCTCTTCACAACTTATGACAGGTGCACCAACCATACACAGGAGCACAACAGCCAGGCAGAATTGCTGGGCCAATCCTATGGGGCTAAGCGTGGCATCTACCTGCTCACCAGCCACCACACTGCTACAGCTGCTGAGGAGTTTGCTTACCTCATGCAGTCCCTGGGCCGTGCCACGCTGATCGGTGAGATAACAGCAGGAAGCCTCTCACACACCCGTACTTTCCCCCTGCTGCAGCCTGAGCCAGGAATAACCCGTGGCCTGACTATCACCATTCCTGTCATCACCTTCATTGACAACCATGGGGAAAGCTGGATGGGTGGAGGAGTTGTTCCTGATGCCATAGTGTTGGCTGAGGATGCCCTGGAGAAGGCTGAAGAAGTGCTAGCCTTCCACAAGAACATGGGAGTACTTCTGGAGGGTACCGGACAACTCCTAGAGGCTCACTATGCCATCCCGGAAGTGGCTGGCAAGGCCAGTGCTATGCTCAGCACCAAACAGGCCCAAGGAGGTTATCGGTCAGCTATAGACTCGGAGACTTTGGCCTCCCAGCTCACCAGTGACTTGCAGGAGGCCTCTGGAGACCATCGGCTTCACGTCTTCCACAGTCATGTGGAACCAATGCCAGAAGAGCAGCTTCCCAATGTGATTCCCAGCCCTGAAGAGCTGAGCTACATCATTGAGGCACTCTTCAAAATTGAGGTATTGCCTGGGAACCTGGGTTACCTTCGCTTTGATATGATGGCTGAGGCAGAAACGGTGAAGGCCATTGGGCCACAGCTGTTGCAGATGGTATGGAACAAGCTGGTGGACACGGATGCCATGATTATTGACATGAGGTACAACACAGGTGGCTACTCCACTGCCATCCCAATACTTTGTTCCTACTTCTTTGAGCCTGAGCCTCGGAAGCACCTCTACACTGTGTTCGATCGCAGTACCTCCCGCAGCACAGAGGTGTGGACTCTCCCCCAGCTCACTGGCAAGAGATACGGCTCCCTCAAGGACATCTACATCCTAACAAGCCATATGAGTGGCTCAGCAGCTGAAGCTTTCACTCGCTCCATGAAGGATCTACATCGGGCCACAGTTATTGGTGAGCCCACAGTTGGTGGATCCCTCTCAGTGGGCATTTATCGTGTTGGGAACAGTTCCCTATATGCCTCTATCCCAAGCCAAGTGGTGCTCAGCCCAGTCACTGGAAAAGTATGGAGTGTTTCTGGGGTGGAGCCACACATCACCATCCAGGCCAGTGAAGCCATGGCTGTAGCTCAGCACATTGCCAACCTGCGTGCCCAGGTGCCAGAGATACTGCAAACCGTAGGCAAGCTTGTGGCAGATAATTATGCCTTTGTGGACACTGGGACTGTTATAGCATCCAACCTCACCAAGAACATCAACAAAGACAATTATAAAAAGATCTGCACAGAGGAAGAACTCGCCAGGAAGGTGACTGCCATCTTACAAGCTGTTTCTAATGATGAACACCTGAAATTACTCTACATCCCTGAACATGCCAAGGACAGCATCCCAGGGATCATGCCAAAACAGGTAAATTTCTCTCATACTCAGCTACAGAGATGCCAGCAGGAATGGGAGCACTGAGTCATATCCTTATCTTTTTTCTAGCCTATTCCATAAACCCACCCGGTTTTACCTGTATCCAGAGGGGAAGCCAATGCCTGAGTAGGTTTCATAGGCTGAGCTGTCTCTGACAGTTAGGGTAGAAGCTGGTGGTATTAGATGGTAGTTCTGCACGCATGTATTTTGGGAACAACCTTCAGGCTGTGAATCTCAGTTGCCGTATGCCACAAGCAAAAATGCAGGGCTTCAGGGTTAGAGGGAAGATATCTCATTGTCTCTGCGATCCTTCCTCTTTCAATGCTGCAGCTTTTCCAGCTGTAATAAATTAATGCAGAAACCCTCTGTTTTCAAACTGAGACTGTAATTTAAGGAAAGTTTAGTTGGACTAGAGTAAATACATACACTCTACACTAAAAAGGCAGCCATGTATTCTTCGATGGACTTTTCTATATAAAATTGTAGTAGCTGACATCTATTACACCAGAATAATAAGCAACTCCTTTGGTAGTGGCAGTGGGGAGTTGTTCTAATTGTATCTCATGCCCAGCATCAGACAGTTTCCCAGTAACCTAGAAATACTTTGTAAGAAGTATCTGGGTGGAAGTTAGGTGACCCCAGGGAGAAATTGATTTTTAATAATCTACTTTTGCCCTTGCTGTGTGGTTTGCATAACACTCTGTGCTTTGTTCTAAGCCTGAGTGTTTATACACTGGTCTGCCTTGGCAATCTTTCTTGTTCATTGTTGTGCTGGAGGGAGCTCCCAGGAGCACTTGTTAAAATTCCATCTTCAAATTAAATAGAGGGTTAGGATAACCTGATCCCTTTCTTGGATGGAGTTAGCTGCTTTCTGGCTACTGCAATAGCATGGCTATCAGAGATGTATTTTCTCCAGGGACTCATAAAATTACTTTTTGAAGAGAATGCATTTGCCTTTGCAATGAACCAGAGTAGACCAAGTGTCAGGTAACTATTAAATGTTTCCTGGGGGAGGAAATCCATGGACTTCCACACTCTGAAATTTTTGACATGCATGATTTAAAGTGGCCATGACCTTTGTAGTATTATCTCAAATACTAAGGTCAAGGACAAAGTCTAAGCATTGCCAGGGGTGGATATTTTTTTTCAAGTTTGTAAGCCAAGAGATGCTGGCCCCATTCTTGCCTCTAAGATTAAATGGAAATTATTAATTAAAGGAGTTTTCTATTCCAGCACTCTCTCTCCTAACTTGGTTGAGTGTAGAAAACTCACTCTAAAGGTATTTCAATGCTTTTGACAGAGTTTCCTACTCAATTATAATCAATATATCAGTAGTCATACACCAGAATTTCTCCCCATTCTACAGAATGGAAAAATCTTGCAAATTAGTCACTGTGTTCACTGAAGGCTGTTAATTAATATTGTTGGTGGTTTTTACTTGTTCAGATCTTATTTACTTTATTCACATCTTGAATATTGAGAACAGGATGTAGAAGTTCTTATCAAGTATCTTATTTGTCACATGACATAAAATTCTGATCCTTATAGAACTAGTGAAGAAATGCCATTATACTACTCAATGCCGCTGTTTTACCATAGTTCTTTGTCAAGCAGAATGATTGGAAGAGGTCAGGGATACATCCATAAGAAGGAAATCATATCAGTGTGGATGAAAAGCAGGACAAATATGAGATTTCTCCAAGGTGAAATGTATAAAGAGCAGAGAATCACATCTCTTATGAGATTAAAATGGTTTCCAGAGGCATGAGCATTCCCTCATAGTGCTGGAGGAAATTGGGAGTCAAACAGACAAGAGAGCATTAAGATGTTAACGAAGATACTAAAGTCATTAAAGGATTTTCCTTGAGATGGAGGTAAAAGAAAATTCACCCATTCCTCAGAGCCCTGGGTAGCAAGAGTACCTTCATCTCCTGTTTTGCTTTTGCAGCCATAAAAGGAATGCTTTCTGTGGTGCATTTCAGGTATACCCCAGAGAACAAATACCTTTCGATTACAGTGATGCATATATGATGGCACTAGCTGCTTTTGTAAATTAAAAAAAAAAATTAAAATTTGGCAGCCTGATACATGGATATAGTGGCTCTCTTGATCTATATCACATTTATTCCTTAAAAACCTAAGAGCTAGTTTTTCTCATGTGCTACCTACCTTCCAAGCCACCCTCTCTCTTGACAGCAGGATTTTACTGTTAATGACCTTGACGGTGAAGCAGATCCAACACAATTAACTGAAAGTGATGATGAATAACTGCAGGAAGGATGGGATGGGACATAGGAGACAGACAAGTGAAATGCGTGCAGACCTTTGCATCTGCTGCACTGGAATAGCTGCTGAAGCATAATACAGGGTAGTGAATATGTCTCCTCTAAGCAGCAGCAAGGTCACTGCTAGTCATAGTTGTCAGCTGCATAAATGCCACTTTCCAAAGTCAGACTTCCCAGAGGCAAATTTTATATATTTTTTTTTGTGATCCAGAAAATAGCATTTTGCTTATAAGACAGAGCTCTGTAAACTTGCTGACCTGCAGTTCAATAATCCCTGCTTCTTATTCTTCTGTCTCTCTCTCCCTCTCCAGTCATACCTTCCTTTCCATACTGAAATATTTGTATTTGTGACTGAGTGCCTACATATGGAAGAACTGCTGCCTAGCATAAGTGTTATATCCACTTTAAGTGATGAGGGGTCTCCCTGAGTGGTTCTTTTGGCCCCTTCTTAATGAATAAATACTTTTTATGCAGTCTTTACACCTAGGAAAATTTTTGTAATGATGGTTTAAATAAGAAGCTGAAAATTATGATCAGAATAAAAGGCAAAAATGAATCCTTTATAAAGAGAAATTGTTCCTGCATGTCAAGTCCTCGTGTTTCCAGATGTATATGTGTATATAGAAGAGTATTGTACTTGCTGAAGGAGGCAATAGTTAGACATGTTCCACCAGAAAAAAGTACAGATTGCTTATATCCCTTCATTAATGAGTGAAATCAAAATGCTCAGCCTCCAGGTGTCAAGATAAATAATCAGATTGCTACACCTGTTGCCAACAAGTGGAAAAACAATTGTTGTAGGCCATACGATCTTGATTTATGTCAACATAACCACAGTAAAATCAGTGGAACTATGCAAGTTTGTGCAAGAGAAACGTGTCTCATGTTTAATGCTCATTGGCTCTTCACCTTTTGCAATCTTTGCTTTCTTATTTCCGGGGTGATAGTAATTCACTGCACAACTCTGGGAGGAAAGTAGCTTGTTTAGGGGGAGTCCTGTAAAAATGTAAATGGGTTCTTCAGATTTCATAAGCTAAGCACAAGTCAATAGGGTCAAGCTGTTGCAATAAATACTCATCATTATCAAACTGGAAAGGATAAGGAAGAATATAATCAGTAAGACATGAAATCCGCTACATTTAGCTCTCAAGAAAATTCATCTAGAGTATAATGTGCACAGACTTGGGCAATGGTTTTCTGGAAAGGTGTGGCTCAAGTAGGGAGACAGCAGAAAAGAGGAACAGGAGTAAAGAGAACACTGAATAAAAGTAATCTTGAAAAAAGTTTAAAATATTTGGGTTGTTTATTCCAGAGAGAAGAAAGCTGAGAGGAGACATGAAAACAGGCTTCAGATATGTAAGAGAATGTTTCAAATATGAAAAGAATAATCTGTTCCCTTGTCCATAGTAAATAGGCCAAGAAGTAATGCACTTAAACAGGGCGAAGTAGTGAACTTAGACTGTTTACACTAGATCTTAAAAACAGCTTTCTAATAGTAAGGCTGGTGACGTACTAGGGTGGATTGCCTGGAAATCACCCAGTAAAATGTGTGTTGTTAAGAGCAAATGAGAATGAGCTGTCAGGGCTGCAGCTGATCCTGCTCAGTCCTTGAGCTGAGGGCCCTACTAGGATGGACAGTGCCATTCCAGCCTGTGAGGGTACACAAGGAACCCAAATGTTCTAAGAAAAGTGCAGCCCTGCTACTGAGCACACACGATCTCATGGTTCTTAAACGAATCTCAGGGTTTGCAATGGCACAAGGGTATTGGCTGATAATATTTTAACAGCCAGCAGTTCACAGCACTAGCAACCTTAATGGAAATCAGAGTTACCTTACAGAGTCAGCATTGCTATGAAAAAACAGCTTCCATCTAAATAGACAAAAGAACGTAAGGGAGAGATGAAAGGAGAGAAGAGAGGGAAGAGAGGCACATTTGGAAAAGTGGTTTGCCCATGGTTGGGGTTTGTGTCAGTAACAGAATCAGGGATCCAACTCCATGCACAAGTCCCAGGGCAGCATTCTAAGGTCTTGTTTTGTGTCACATCATGTGTTCTACTTAGGCCACTCACCTGTGGGAGGAGTCTGCAGAATAGGACCGTAGACCCTATACAGTTAATAAAAAACCATTTTTCCTTGGCTTAAAGTGGAGTTAGCTTGGAGGTCCTTTAGTCTAGCACATTGCTTATAGTGTATACCTGAGGTTTTATATTTAACAACAAATCATTTGTATGTAAACATTGTCTGACTGAGCAGCAGGATCTTACTTTCAGCTGCATCCTGTCCCAGCTTGTCCTTGGCCAGCAAACAGAGCCCTGCCTTCCAAAGGAGAGCACGTGGTTGCTCCCTGAAGCTTGGCTTACCTCCTCAGATACCCAGCAGTGGCCCATGTGCCAGTGTCATGAACTTGCAGTTTTACAGGGCAGTAACTCTCTAATGTCAATCACAGGCTCCTCACCTCTTTTGCTGAAAAATTCAGATGCTTTCCCTGGCACCCCAAAATTACATTCATCTGATTTCCAGCCTTAGAGCTTTTAGAATAGATACATTTTCATACCTTTTCCTGTAGCCATTAAGAGCTTTTGTTTAGATCCTTGCACATTTATTTCACCTCATGAGACCTGGGGCTTTAAGAGCAACCTGCCCACCTTTAAATTTGTAATGAATTTTCAAGAGTTACCAATGCTAAAGCCCTCAGGGAACAAAAACGTGATGCATCACAGTAAAAGAACAACTAGAGACAAAATTTATCAGACAGGTATTATTCTTAATCAACGTGTTTATGAGTATGCATTTAGCAATTATCACTGGAGACAAAGATTTGTGTGTTCAGTAAAAATATCTTTAATAAGTGGCTGCGGGTAACACATCAGTTTTATTTGTAGATGTTACTAATGAGTGATGTTTTTATTTTCCTCCTGGGGGGACCAGTACGTCTGAACTAGATATAAGTTCTGTCAGAACAATCAATGTATGCTGGATATATTTTTCAAAACTGTGATTTGTTAATCAAACTACAGTGGGCAGATCAAGTAGCATTGCTGTCACTGGGAAGTGGATTGGAAATGACAAACTCAGTAGTGCTGGACTGATATGTTTACAGTCTAGATAAAATGGTTATTTTCACAAGGCATAGTGATAAAGAAGGGTACAGGAAAGAGTTTGCTCTTATCATCAGGTCAACAACTACTGGCGACCAGGGCTTTTAAATTAATGATTGAAACTTTGGTAATTTTGGCATACATCAAGGACTGAATGATGAAGAGTGATATGATGGGTAATCCTCCCCTCGGTAACATCAAGCTGTGTCAAACACAGCTGCAGTCACACACCTTGGAAAAAACTTTCTGCTGTGGCAGACCTGCTCTTGGCAGGAGAACAACTCCAGGCCAGAACACTATATGGAGGTCAGGACATTACTTGACTTCTCTGTAGTTGCGGAACGCTCAAGTGCCTCCCCAGTTCTGTGGCATACTGTAGATTGGAAGAGCACCTTCTAGCACATGGCTCACTACTGACTCCTTGCTCTTTCAAATGTAACAGCGTGGATTGTCTGGGGATGAGCTATGGGAGAGGGCAACTGATTAAAAAGAAGGTATGACACCATTTTCACAGCAACCCGGAGGAGAAAAGACCAAATGGCTGAAGGTCGTATAAGCCATATGTATTCTAAATTCTTATCTCAAGCTGCAGGAGACTATTCCATTTTCAGATACTGCATGCAAAACAGAAGTTTGGCAATAGGAACTGGCTATGCCTCAATGCATGCAGGGGTTACTAGGATAACTTTATTATTTGGCTACACATTGCTGCTACTAAAAAAAGTCTGCTGTTTAATACCATAAGCTAAGCAAAATTAAATAAATCGCAACCTAACACGTGAGACTCCAGGCACACAGCCACCATATAAGAGATTTAGGATGCCTACCTCATGAGTATCCTAGCACATGCCCAACACATCAGGTTCCTCACTGTGACAGGGACTGGGTCATCCAGAGGGGCTGGAGCCACTTGCACCTTCAGCCAGCAGCTGTTTGTCAGATGAGACCAATCAAGAGATTATGAAAGTCCCAAGTGCCATTTTTAGAAAGAATTCATAAAGGCAACATGTGGGCTTGGGTGACAGGCCTGGGACAGGGATCTATGCTGCTGAAAAATAAACTGAGTTCTGACAAATAGGTGACTGGTCCAGATTCTGGGCATGTCATTGATGCACATTATACTGCACAAAAATGCATCAGGCAATGCTAAGATATATTTAATATGCAAAAATATTGTAAAATTTATTACATTTATCAAATTTGGTCACATTCCTCACACATGTCCCACCTGGATTAAACTTGACCCACATAATTTTTTGTCAAGCTACCAGTGCCAGCAAATGATTTGTTTTGTTTTTCCAAACTCTTTCAGATCCCTCCGCCAGAAGCATTTGAAGATTTGATTAAATATTCATTCCACACAAATGTGTTGGAAAACAACATTGGCTATCTGAGATTCGATATGTTTGGAGACAGTGAACTTCTAACCCAGGTGTCCGACCTAATGATAGAGCATGTTTGGAAGAAAATTGTTCACACAGATGCATTAATCATAGACATGAGGTAAACCTTTGAATGGCAAATAACCAAAGCTCTTTCAAAACAGCATTTTATTTGTAACAGTGAATTAGCTTTACATGGCTTGCTGTCCTGTTTACAGGCTAACATTGCTGAGATTAAATGAGAAAAGGAAAACAGCCAAGGAAAATAATAACAGTCTGGAAGTATATCTCAAGATAAATTGTATCATCACTTGAGATGTTTAGAACTTAATAGGCAAATTTAGGGAATAGTTTGCAGAATGCAATTCTGGATATTACATGTGTTTCAGTTCTGTAATTTCTTTCAAATCTAACTCTCCATGTGCCATATATATATGTCTATATGTATCTATATATAGATATATATAGATATATCTTAAATAAATATTTTACTTCATGTAGTGGCCAAGTGATTCAACAGTCAAAAAGACAGACCGTGTGTAAGGCTGTGTTACAACATCTAATTGGCCATATCTGCAGTGCTAAATAATTCTGGACAATCAGGTCTGTATAGAATGGGCCTTGTGCACAGAGCACAGAGGTGCTTAGAGGCACTGTAGCACTCCTGGGCCCTGCTGCACCAAGCTGCAGCATCGTACGCCTGCCCTCAGCTTAGAATTCTGTTGGACACTCCAGCGTGACAAGAGTGCTCCAAATCCTATGAGCCATAAGATGTCATCCGTTTATTGCCAGCTATTGAAGCAGGTTAGTATAAAAAATATACATTTCCTACATAATATTTAGGGAAGTAATGCCCTTGTTGTGGTCCAGAGTTAATGTGTGTGAGCCTAGAACATGACAAATATAAACCAAACAAAAGAAGGACTTTGTAAGACCTTGGTTTTAATGCTAGAACCACTTGTGTCTATTGTTATTGTGGGGCTCTTTATATTTGGTAACCTCCTTAATATTCTTGTGGGATTTGCAGCATAGGGAGGAAAATGTGGGCACAGTGATGAGAGCAGAGGCTGAGATCTTACAATGTGAGCACAGGGGAGGCAAGGCAGCGACCACCATAACACACTCATGGCTGAATTTGAATTCAGCAAAAGCACCACCATCTTCCAATAGACTTGAGATAGGAGTGGGACCTTCCTCTTTCTTGGCCCCGTTTTCTCCCAAGCTAAAAATTTCAGGGCTGGGAGCACAGAAACGGCAAAGATGAAATAATGTCTCAGGTACCAAATGGTCTCATTATAGCTCTTATGTTGTTTTGTTTTGGTTTAATTTTTTATATTTAATGTATTTTCAGTCCTTTGAGTGCACATAAAAGACCCAGTCTCTGAAGGCATAAAAAAGAGAGCTCCAAACAAAACTTTTGAAATTCTCTGTAAGCCAATCTTATAATTTTAAGGCTGATGATTTAAATTTTGCATGGGATTAACTGCAAGGAATAATGTTTCTCATTTTACAAGTTTTCCTCCATGAAACAGCTGAGCCACTCATGAACCTCATATTTGGATAATTTCAATTTTGCATGGGATTAACCATAATGTATAATGTCTCTCACCTTAATAGTTCCCCTTCATGGAACAGCTGTGCCACTCATGAACTTCGTATTTTTAACTCTCACAGCATTGACAAGAGACACTGCTAAACTAAAAGGCCTCCCTAAGGTCACACAAGACATCTGTAAGAAGGAGTACTAGTATCCAAAAGTTAAGTCAAAACTCTGGCAACTGCTCAGTCATTATTACTGACTAAAGTTACTGCAGTTTCACTGTCTGCAAGAGAGTCCCAGGAAGAGCGTTCCAACATTCCCTGCCTGCCACCAACTTTAGCAGTGATGGCACCTCACAGAAACTGGGCTCTGCTGGAATCTACTTTTATGTATTAGGGTTTAGGTATTCACTCCTTGCTGCCTACGTCAGGAACAGAATGGGTTACTCAGAGTAGAATAAACAGAATCTGATGTTTCTCTGCAGATTTAGTGTCTTTGCATACTTTCTGATTTTTTCTAAGTAACATGAAGAAAAAAATAGAGTTTTAAGTTTTGTGTTTGCTTTTGAACTCAGTTGTGAGCAATAGCAGTCCAACACTCATAGACAGGATTTTGTTTATCTGATAGACGTGCAAATGCTGATAGGGGAGAAAAAATGTAAATGTAAATGTATCAAAATGTAGCCTTTTCGGTACTGATGTTAAGAAACAATACTTGGAAGGGAGATTTACTGCCTGACACAAATTTTCACTTGTTTCCTTAATATTTTTAATTTTTTAAAAGGTACAATATTGGAGGCTCCACCACACCCATAGCAATCCTATGCTCATATTTCTTTGATGAAGGACACCCAATTCTCTTGGACAAAGTTTATGATAGACCCAGTGACTCAGTAAAGGAGGTATGGTCCCAGCCGCAGCTCAAAGGTAAATGACAATTTCTTTTCAGAGTAACTCTTCATTTCAGATGTCTCTCCTTGTGCATTTTAAAGCAAGCCATTAAATACTGAACTGATTTGGTGAAAGCACCTGCTGTGATCAGCTCAAGCTGTGTAGAGAATGTAGAAACCAAAAATGTGCATTTCAGCTATGTCCCTCAATGCTATCTACAAATAACAGTTTCTCTCTCCTAGGAATGTGGTATGTTAGGCATAGAGGTTTGTAAATTGGTCCCCAGAAATTTAGCCAAATACTGTGTAAAGCAGCTGTAATCTGTTGTTTTTGAAAGTTGCCAAAATTAAAGAGGAATCCAGTGTTGCATAGACCTCTAGTAATGTCTCTTCCAATACTGCCATACAGTTTTATATGTAGTTCACTTCTACCTACACCTACATCAGTAGATGAAAACACCATAATATCCCAGTTTGTCCAGTGAAGAGAAAGAAAAACACTATATTTTGCACATCTGGATGAGTTTGAAGCATTTGGCAATATGTCACACACACCCCACACATACCCTGCCCCACTGTTTGTGGAAGTTGAAAGGATGCNGTGAAAAGAGTCTTCTAATGGTTATTATGTTTATAGGAAATGAGGAGACCAAAGATGGTGTGAAAATTAATTACCATGCCATTGGCCCTTCTTTTAGAATTTAGTATGAGAATTATATGTCATACTGTTACTTACTTATAGAGTGACATTTTTAGAGCAGTTTAGTTTTCAAGTTATCAAGTCCTAGTTATTATCCACTGGTCACTTTTTCAAAGAAACTAAACTCTCAAAAAGTATCTAGCATGTTCAGACATATTGAAAATAAGGTTCAAAATCCTTCCTATTCCTGTCAGCTGTTTTATGTAAGAAAATGAGATAACTTGGCTCAGATCCTAAAAATAAAGGGGTATTTGTTGAACGGTTTGGGACAAAAGCCACGTGTAGGTTCCGCTTACAAACTATAAAAAAAAAATGTGGGAAACCACTGTAACTGTAATTTCATAAAATAATGCCTGCATAGTTGCAGGCCACGCTCTATGACAGCCGTGTTCCTAGAGCAGGGATGAGGGTGAAACTGAAGATGTTTCTGGTTGAGCTTTGACTACTCCTGTTGCAACAGTGGAAAATGTCATTTTTCTCACCTGTCTATTCCACTACTCTGATGAGATCTGGAGCTCCTGTAAAAGTCTAAGCCACACAAGAGCTAACAGTAGTAATCATCAGCTGGCTTCTCTCCTGATGGAGCTCACAACCAGAAACTGATGGCACAAGAGCACCACATAGGGAGACAGCCTTCTTTTAAAGCAGAGTGTCTGGGCCAGTGTTAAAAGTATCTTAATACTATCATAGGTACAAAGTAAATTTCCAAACTTCTTGGGTTGTTAATACCAGGTAAGGAGCAAAGCATCTATCTTGGCTTCTCTTTGCTCTAGTCTACAAATAAATCTCTGAAAAATAGATTAATTCCTGATGGTTTTTTTCCTACCTTACAGGGGAGAGGTATGGCTCTCAGAAGGGGCTGGTAATCCTTACCAGTGCTGTGACGGCTGGGGCTGCAGAAGAGTTTGTATACATAATGAAGAGACTGGGCAGAGCTCTCATCATTGGGGAGCAGACCAGTGGTGGCTGCCATTCCCCACAGATGTATCAGGTAGATGAAACCAACTTCTACATCTTCATCCCCACCTCCAGATCAGTCATCTCTGCAGACAGCGCTTCTTGGGAAGGGAAGGGAGTGCCTCCTCACATAGACACGCCAGCTGAAACAGCACTCATCAAAGCGAAGGAGATGCTCAGTGCTCACCTGCACAGCTCTAGATAGTCCAGTGGAGGAACATGCCCCTAGTTCTAACGAAAAGAAAGCCAGCTATCCAAATGCAAGCCCTAGAAAGAAGGGGGAGCTTCATTTCAATCTCTATGGTCAGTGGTTGGGTCCCTGTACATAGTTCAAAGTGTCTCCTTTTCAACATGGTAACATTTTCCCCATCCTGTGGAACCCAGCTCTTTCTGTGCATGGTTGAAATACTTCAATAATTCACTGGGGTTTCTGTAATCAAACATAAATGTTCAGTGCATCAGTTTTTAAAGGTTTAGCTACCAATAACAGATTTTCTTTGATCCCATAGAAAATCTGAGTTGTCAGTATTGAAAGCATGTGAACAACCTCACAGACAGAAAAGGCACATCTTCTCCTTTGGAAATTGTGTACATTCTTATTTATACATCTTCAAAAATTAACAGTAGTTGGAAGAGTCTGTGTTCCAAACTGCAAGAGCTTCTTCTCCATTAAGTCTCTTCTCCATTTCATCATGTAAAAGCACCAAAAATAACCATTCCCAGTCTGTCAGGGTTGCCCAGACTCCTGGTATTTCAAAGGAACATGCCTGCTTCTCTCAGACAGTGTCTGTCAGAGGGGAGGATGAGCAAGACAAAGGCAGTACCTTGACTCTTTCACCCAGTGCCCAGATCAACTGACTCAAGCAAAAGAATCATATGTTTTTACTTAAGGCTAAAATTAGATTGCTGTGTCCTGCCCCAAAGACAGAAGAAAAAACCCAAAAAGCTCAAAAAATCCTTTGCGCCCTGCTATCAAGCTACATACAAAGTAAAAGTGAATTCCAGGACAACTTACAAAGATACTGACATGAGCTTAATGCACAAAATTCCTTGTCTTTCCTACAATTCTTAGTTAAACATCTATCTTCATAATAATTTAGAAATACGTGTAACTCTAATCTAGATCTCAGATTTTCTCATCTCTACAGAATGTCAGCTGTAAGGTAACTAAATCAGGGAAATGATCCCCCAAAATTCAGTTAGAGTCTATAGTAGTTACACACTGGTGTTCGTTTGCTCATTTTTAAGTTCCTGCCAATTTTTTTTATAAATTGTGTTAAACATTTGACTTCAAGTTTTTACAGGAAGAAAATTTTAAGAACTAAATAGATTTTCCATCTTTTTTGTTACTTGTCTTATCAACTACACTCAGTGTGATTGCTAACCTGGACTCTTTTAAGTCATTTTCATGTTCTGATTTTTATGCACTAGCTTGTTATTAAACTTCTCAGTGTTGTGGAAAATATTTTAATGAATTAAAACACATACAGAATTTTGTGTAAAGTTATTTATGTATGAAGAATATTAAATATTCTTAATACAGAAAAAAATGAGTAGTCAATGAATGAGTAAACAACACTAATGTATTTCTTCTAATATCTTTAAGCCTCTTTAATATCTCAATGATTCAGATAAACTGCTTTGTTTTCCTAAAACCAATCAGTTGTGCTGTCATGTACAAACAATGTTAATTGTTAAGCCAAATATTTAGATACTTTAGCCATCCATTCAGGGACAAAAAGCTATACCATTTGGGCACATAAATAGCAAATAAATTCTTCCCAGAGATATATGGGAAATACATATGTAAAATAAATACATCTAGAAATTTGAATCCAGTTGGAAAAACAAACAATGAAGATGCAACTGCTGGTGAGTCCATTTTAAATCAATAATGCTGTTAATTCACTAAAGTGATCGATTTCAGTGAAAAACTATTGTGCAACCTTGAGAAATTTTATTACTTGACAAAATATTATTTACTATTTCATAACACTGGCTAATTAATATTGAAACTGCCAGGCTTAACAAAGGCCAGTGTGTTAAAAGCAATTTTTCCTGTCTTCACAAACTGCTATGTCACAGTTATACCCATCTCAATGAGTTCAGACCTCACAAAACTACAGACAGTAATTGTGTAGAAAATTACACTGCATTGAAACGTCTGAATATCACAAAAGCACAAACGAAAATTAGTTATGGAAAATCCAAGGTTTGTGGTTTAAATGAGCAAGTTAGACAGAAGGTTTTCAGGGAGGGACAAGCAATTTGAGAAGTGCCCTTCCACAACACAACAGGAAACATGATGAAACTGCCACACTTCTCTCATCTGGCTCCAGAGCTGACATGGATATTCTACAGTTTATAGCACCATTTCCTTATCATCCCACCTAGAGTAACTTCCTGAATTTTAATCCTAATCGTGTTCCTTTTAAAGGCAGGAAGAAAGGAGTTGTTGCATCAGACTACCTAGCTGTATCATCTTTCTCCTAGCATTCATAGAACTCTAACCAAGAAATGACAGCCAGTTTTTATTTCTTTTGTGCTGCCTTAGTCTAGTGATTTCCAAACTGTGCTCTGTAGATTCAAGCAAGCATAGAGACTGCCTTGGTTAATGAAAAATTACCTTATAAAAACAAGTAAATATGTATTTCTCAAAAGCACATCTGAGTGTCATTTCAATGGAGAAACACATCTTCATCAGAAAAAGTTCAGGGATCAATGATCAGTGAGTGAACAAATATCCTAATCTGGGATTTCCTATTGATAAACTCATTATCCATTGCAGAGACACAGCCTGCAAAACTAAGCTTGACAGCATTGTGTCCTTTTTCACTCATCCAGAAACACGTCATGAGAAACAGTTCTTTGATCAAAATGAACAGTTAGTTCCTAGCAAAGACAAGAAAAGAACCAGTCAACTGATTACAAATTGTCTCCTCCTGCTTTAAAAACAAAATTATTCTTCCCCAGCATTTCTACTTGTAGAAAAGACAGAGATCCCCGCTGTAAAATCACTGTATTTCACAGGGACATAATGCAGTCCTTAATTTCTTCACAACCCCCCTGTTCTAGTGGAGTGCTTTCCTTCCAGCAGGATTTCATCTGCACCAATTTAAATTTTCAGACTTCTAGACATAAGGGGAGATAAGCTTCCAGCATGACTCAATTATAGGAAGTTTGTTTTTCTTTGTCTCTTTAGGCTTCCTTCTGCCTGTTCAATATTTGGTTCACTCAGCTTTAATATGAATATTTTCATTTAAAGAAATAAAATCTGTAAAAATTTAGGATAAGCCCCCTGGTTTATGTAACCCAGTTGAGATGAGACACTCAATTAAACTTGAGACACATAAAAGACTTCCACTGTGCCTGCACAAGGAGCTTTACACAGGAGCTGGTTTTACACACAGGGAGCCACGATCTGGTTCTGCTGGCATCTGTGTGGTTTTGCACTGACACCAGCACAGAATCAGCACTCAACAAGATGTCATATTGTTTGGCTGTATGGTTTCCTGTGTGTCTAAACAAGTCTTAGTTCACAAAACCCTTTACTTCAGAAGCAATTTGTTAATGCAATCTTTATGCCAATGGTCACCTACAAAAAACACAAGAGCAGTATTGCAGACACTCTACTTGCACTGTGATTTCCATGTTTCAAGAGGGAAATCCTCAATCTTTACATACCAGAGCCAAAATGCACTGCCCCTGAGCTAGAGGAGGTGAGGAAAGTACCAGAAATAAAGCTTATTAAAAACGTCTCCTCATTTTTGCATTTTGAATCAGCTCTGCCAGTTTTTATAACTAGTTCTCTTGCCATTCTGTGCACAGAAGGCATTCTTACGTTGCTTGGCATCAGAGTATATAAATTGCTGTGGCTGAGATATGCCCACAAGGAAACTGGCTAAGAGTTCTTACCTCTTCTTTTCCCCCAAAGAAAACAACTCCATGACATAAAAGGAAACTATCTCTCCCTGTAACCTTGCTGCTTGCTTAAGCCTCACACCATAAGCAGAGTGAAGAAGTTTGATTACTGGTGAGAACTCTAAGGCTGTAGGTCTAACACACCATTTGAAGAGGTTTTGAGACTTAGCATCTGTTTTTCAGGGGTTGATTTTCTACACTGTCCAACACAAAATCAGTGAAACCGTGTAACCAGGAAGATTTAGTACTGCTTCATGCCAATCTAAATTACACATCAGGTGTAGTGCACTGGAAAAATAGGCATTTGGAGCAGGGTAATGTTGAAGTGATGTGCCAAAATAATACTGGGGAGCATTATACGGCTGGTCCTCTTTTTCCAGAAGAAATCTGAAGCTAGGTTTCTAATCATGAAACTGTTAAGAAAACATGGCATCTCTCAGTAAGTATAGAAGAGAACATTTTGCCGTAATGGTACCAAAAAATCTTTAGTCTTATTTATACTGGGCCAGGCTGATCTTAAAGTAATTAATGTAAATCAGGAGTAGCAACATGGAATTATTCTGGATTTGCAGTGGAATAAATGAGATCACAATCTGGCCTAAACTACTAATGGGAAATATAACCCTGACCACATATGAATGCAGTTACACCACGGAGTCCTTCATTACACTTTATGGACACTGACTTCACAGTAAACTGGCTGGCGCCCAGGTGGAGTGAAATTTGGCCCATTAAGCTTTGCTATAAATATATTCCTTACACAGTAAATGTTATTGGACACAAAATAGAGATGGAAAGATTAGAAGGAAACCACATCATCCCCTACTCAATGTAAGGTTGTTCCCTGTGCTCCATGTTTCAAAGTCTATGTTCATTTTGGTTTTTTAATGACTTGAGTGAAAGAGCTTCCACCACTGACCTTGGAAAGCTGTGATACAATCCAACCAGAACTGTCTTCTGAACTCAAAGGCATAACATAACAGTTTTATTACTTTATGTTTCAAAAATAAAGCTGGGGTGCACAGCCAGTGGTTGGCCTGCAATAAGACAAATGTTTATATTAATAGGAAACAGCCATGTATTAATGTTCAACAGCAATATATTGGGAAGAATACAATCTCCTGACTTACAGAAATCTCCCAAGAGATGACAGTGAGTGTAATACATTGGTTCCAACTGACTGTCAGTCTCCCTTTTATCATTCAGACGTGTTTACTTGCTGATACTTGCATTATCACGCTAGGCATTGTCCTGGTAACTCAAGATTCTATCCAGTATACAAAAACCAGTGGAGTATATCAACAGCATGGTGGAACATAGGGAGCATATTGAAATGTCCTTTAGTCTCAGCTGGGAAATGAGTGGTTTCTGATCATTCTCTGTCTGAAAGGGAATAATAGCTCTTGATGAGGCAGGTAAGGTTCAGAGACAGGCCACCACAAAAACATCAGACAACCTGGAAAAATACTATACAAGAGCAGGAGAAATGACTGCTTCAAAGAACACATTGTCATAAACTATCAAAATCAAGCCCCTAAATGGATTTAAAAAGTAATGAAAGGCTAATTAGATGGACTGTGGTAACAATAGACAGTGTTTCCTCCCACCCAGAGCAGTATAAATTTATCTGCTGCTGAGACTCAGCAAAGCTCAAAACAAAGTAGACAAGAGAAAAATGTGTTATGGACAGGCATGAGAAAGAATATGCCACTTTCTTTTTTAAAAAGTTGGAATTGGCCCATGTAGAAACCAGAGGACAGACAAACTGATGTAATGCAGTGCAATTCATGTAGGCCTGTATGATTTTGTATTCCTCTTCTAGCAGTTACCAGAACAGGGCCTATCATCCACAATTAAAGTGTGCAGATTCTGTCTATCTGTCAGTAGCTAATTGTAACTCAGATACCCTAACTGCTTCCTTTGGTATATCCAAAACCCGAAAACCACAGGCTAGAGTCTACTCCCCTCAGATCTGTATGCCTACAAAAGTCACACAGATCTAAGAATATTTGGTTCCTGTCTACACAAGAAGGTTGACAACAGATCACATTTTGATACAGACCCAGGCTGATTTCATTCTGAAGAAGATATTTCAAAAGCAGCAGAGCCTAGAACAGAACTTGGATATTCTGCTTTACAAGTCCCATTCTCTTTGGCAGTCTGCTGGTCAGTTGTCAACAACCATAGATTTCAAACAGTCTTAAGTTCAGGTCCCTTTCAAAGCCAAAGAGATGGTAGGATGTCAGTTTTCAACTCAAAAATTTGGTAAGAGAGCTGATTCAGTTAACATAAAGGAGTAAGAGTCCACTAATGTTGCTAGAAATAGTAACTTATTTTCTTTTTGCATATAAGCTCTGAATTTTTTAGTTTAAAGGTTCCTCATTCAATGAGGTGGCTGTTGTTTCTGTATTTACACTGTACTGCACAGACACCAGCAAACAAATATAAGCAAAGACAACTGTTTGCAAAACTGTAATTTTGTTCCCTACTCTGCAAATTGACACTGCATGTGGATTCATTTCTCTATTTTATTTCCTCAAAAATAGGTTGACAAGGGCTAGGTTGAGTTTTCAAAACTTAAAACCCACTCAGACTGTAAACATTTTATATTTTTTTCACGAAGCATCTATTATAAATTATTGTAAACAGTGGTTTCCTGAAAGAAATTAATGTGAACTCAAAACGAAAATGGATATAAGTGAACTATCATTCCCTTCTTCATCCAACCTGCCCAGTCCCTTGGCGACATCTATCTGTACAGCTCTAATTATGAGAAGTCATGTGTCGGGATAAATGATGGCGTTCTCGGAAGTACTCATGGCAAATGGGACATGTCAGCTTCTCCTCTCGTCTCCTCTTGCACTGAGATTCACTTGAGGAGTATTCCTTTTTGTGATGGGACCGCATGTGGAAGACTAAATCAGATGTCATGCGAAAGGACAGGTTGCATTTGGCACACCAGTTCTGGGCAGCCACTCCAAAGGATGTAAAGGTGGGGGGAAGAAGAGTCAAGGAAGAGGAGGAGGAGGAAGTGGTGGTTGTGTTTTGTAACTGTCCTCCTGCTTGTTTGGGCCACGGTTCTGAGGTATATGGGAAAACATTGCTCTGAGTGATGCTTGTCTGCAGCATCTGAGCATTGCACAAATCACTGACAAAGAACTTGGAATTGAGAAGAGTGCTGCAGCACATGATGTCTGCAGTGGCAATGAAGCCAGACAGCTCCCCCAGGCTCTTTGCTGACTCACTCATGGGATGAGAAGAATTTACTGCAGCTCTTTCTGTTACACACTTACTGGGTTTGCTGAAAGCACTCTTCTGTTCTCCTCGAGCTCTGGTGGGCCAAACAAAGGAGAACGCACTACCAGAGGAGTTCAGCAACACTTCCTTTGACACCTTCTCTTTACCAAGTGGGACCATGCCATCCTCCTGTTCTGGCTCCTGCAGTCTCTCATTCCTCAGCTTCTCTTTCATCCTTCTGACCTCAGTGAAAGCGCTCTGCTTCTGCTCTAAAGCATCCTTCCTAGCTGACTGCCTCCCTGAACTCAGCTTCCAGAAAGAACCAGCCCATGCATGCTCTCCCCCAACCTCTTCCTTGCCCCCACAGTTACGTTCCTCAGTCAGATTATTGGTTTTCTCCAACAACACAGTCTTCCTGCTCCTGGTGTTCTCAGCCTCTTCAGATTTTGCTCTCCTTTCTCCAAGAAGACCATGTGCATCATCTTTACAAGCTGTCATTTTGACTTCCAGGTCCCTTGCCAGACTATGGAAATTTGTGGTCTGCTCAGCTAGGTTGCTCTTTTGAGTTTTAGAGTTCTGCAAGTTTCTCCAGAGCAGAGCACTCTTCTCTGGGACACAGAGGAAGCGGACATGGGACAGATAGAAATGCTCGCATTTAAAGACTCGGTCGCATTCTTGGCATCTCAGTTCTGCAGAAACAGACAACAAGTGATGAGTTTTGGAAAGGTGGAATCATAGGTGGATGCTGATCCCAATCCTGTCATTGACACAAACGAAAAACCAGGAACACCTCTTGTGTTACACGAGGTGTTGCACAATTCAAGGTTACACATGGTAAAACTAATGTCAGGGCAGAATCAAGTTCCTTCCTCCTATGCAAAATGGTTCAGTCTTATTTGCTGCCATGCTAGTGACAGAAATTATTTCACTTAGACTCTCAAGCTTAGATCCTATTACATAAAATGTAATTATATTACATAAAAGTACATTAAATGGCCAGTACACCACGATCTAGATAAAACCATTTAGACTTTATGATGATTTGAAGTCTAAACCCAGATTTGGGTCTACATTTCTTAACTAAATCATTGGCTTTAATTCAGGATGAATGTTAAATGCTATATATCCGAGTAATAGTAAGTTTTAGACCTGGATTCAAAGATTTTGACATGAACCTCTATTTTTAGGATACTCCAGAAGTTTAATACCGTTCAAAAATCATCTGACCTTAATACCTGAAGCCCTTACTCATGCTCATTTGGAAAGATGTTACATGCCTTTAGGCACAGATGTCTGTGGCACAGAAAATTGTGTTCAAAGTGGAACAATGCCATTGATGGGCAGGAAGAATGAGGAACATTGTTTCCTTCTGGTCTTCAGACCTGCTGCATCTCTGGTTCATTGGGATGATTGATTGCCCATGAAGAGATGGTACAAAATTCAGCAATCAACATGAACATGGTACATCTTAATCTGTGTAAACTGTATCCAGGCTATATTAGTCCACAACACAGCAGTTTTAAAATGCAGGTGATGCCAGACAGCACCTGAAGCCTGGAATACATAGGAAAGTTCATAAATTGGTTGGGTAGAACTACAAATTCTTAATTTGGGACTCAGCACAGCTTAGATCACTTTACAAATTATAGAAGCTGGACTTTTTGTAAGAAAGTAAGGCTGCTGAAACGGGTGGAACATTAAATCTGCAAGATAAAAGTCTTGAGTCTAGAGATAGTGTTTCTTGTGCAAATAATACTCTTCCCTGATAAATCCAAAGGGCTGGCAGTGTGTGTCTACACAGAAACCAACAGAATACACTCAAATAATTTGGAATTATTTATTCAGTTCCTGCTATGAATGTGTATATATTAATTTAATATTAATTTACAGACAAGCACATTACCATGTAAATTTGCTAACTCATACCTTTACCAATCTACACCTTTACTAACCAACCTATATAGGCTTTGTTTAAATCAGCTAAAGGGAATGTAGAAAGGGTTTTGTTCCAGTCTAACTAGATAAAGTTTGGAGCAAATGATGACTGGAGTCAGACTTAGCATGGACCTGACTGACTTGCTTGGTGTCTATGTAATGTGGATTTTCATTTTTGTAACAACTTTCAGGCCAATTTCTTTGGAGAAATGAATTTCCAGCAACATCTCAGAAATTAGAGCTTGCCCTTTTCCTCATTTCCACTGTATCCCACACTAAACAGGCAGACTGTGCTGTATGCAGTACTGTTAGGTTTGTTAAGTATTTTTAGAGACCTGCTCATTACAAGATTAAAGCTGAACACTAGTCTATACCTGATTTTTCAATGGGCTAAAAAAGGCCTATTTCTAAATGATAATTTAGACTTTTAGGATTCCAAGTTATCCAAGTGCATAGATTTCTACTGCATAGCTCAAAAATTTCAGCATGAACCCCTAGTGCACCATCCTCTGCTAAAAAGTAGCAATGAGAATGGCATTAAAACCTGCAAATTGGTTCTTGCTCTGTGCCTCCAGCTCAAACACCAAAAAGAAGGTCTTTTCTCTTAGCTGATCAGGTAAGGACTGACAGGTTTTGTATTTACATACTAAAGAAGATACAGACTCATTTCTGCCCTCGGTGACCCCAGCAATTTGGTACTTACCATTCTGGGGACTCTGAGCTTTAATCTCATTGAAACCCAAGAGGCTGGAGAGCTCCTCATCATACCAGACAAGCAGTTCCTCATTTTTATTGATTTTCCTGGTGGAGCGATAATATAACTGACTGTTTTCTAAGTAAGCTTCCAAGTTCTGCTCCTTGCTATTGGCAGCTGCTTGTACAAGTCTCATCCAAGGCAGTCCTGTGGGACTGTGCACGGATGTGACATCCACCTGTGAGACAGGACACAAAGAAGGGAAGTTACAAGTCTTGAGGCCCAAAGCAAGATTTTCATCCAATCCAAGAACAAAGCCTGTTTCCTGCCTCTTGTTGAGCACATATGACAAAGCTGTGAGCCCACCTGCCAGTGTCACCAAATCCAAAGGCATCACAGGGAGAAGGCTTCCCCAGCATGACGGCTGAGAACTCTGGGAATACAGCTGCGTGGGAGGGACGGGGAGACACCAGTGCTCACATGTGACCTCCCACGGCAACATCAAGCCTGGCAGGTTGGTGAGTCTCCAGCCCTGTCCTATGCAGACTGTCCCATAGGGCTGTGCCAGGTGTGGATCACAGACAGACAGGATCCTCTCTAAGAAGAGATCTCAATCCCATGGGAAATGGGATATGAGTCAGGAGATGTCACAGTGCTGTCACTTGGGAGCTGAGAAATATGCAGACCCCTGACTCAGTGCAGTGTGAAACTGCGAATGAACATACACTCAGGACAGTTGCGTGTGGAGTTTTTCACTGACATAAGAGGATATGGATCAGGAGGTGTAATAAAAATCATGGTTATTTGATTCAATACCCCAAGCAGACATCTGCATATCTGTTTGGCTAGATTACAAAAAATACAGATTTTAATACAGACAACTAAGAAGCACTTATATGATCTCTTTCCTTTTTCAGAAATAAAATTATATATTCCTCTTTTTACCTTTGCTAGATTAATTAAATTAATTTTAAGGTATCTAAACAGATAAACCTTATCCGATCAATATTTTTTGTTAAATAATTTCTGAGAGTTGCAAGGGGTTGATTTACTTGCAATTTGTGTGCATTCAGAAATACCAAACAAATTAAGTTAAAAAACATTTCTCAGGTTGTAAGGTCAGGCACTAAGAAGTTAAAAAAATAATATTAAGTCTATAGCTCAAATTAAATTTCCGTTCTGTGTGCATATTACAGCATAGTCCTAAATCACATATAATTTTTACTCCATAGGATGCCTGAGTCATTTAGTCACAGGTTGACCATGAAATAATGTAAGTACAAAACATTTGCCTTTGTCTTCCTCATTCAGTGTGTGACTCCAATCTTAGTTACTTTATTACACTGAATAGGGAATGATTTATTTCTTTATACATTTTTCCTTGGTGTTTACCACAGCAGACCTGTGTCCTCTGCAACATTTGAAAGATGGGGAAGATTTTCGTAGCTTGAAGGCTAAAATACAGGGCGATCAAGGGCAACATTTATATGCATAAAAAGCCTCAACTAATTTTTGAAGCACTAAGTCATTGTTTAGAAAGGAAGAAGTTTGAAAACGAAAAATGTCTAATGACAAGTATGATCTAAATTTCACCCCAAGCAATGTATAGCTCTTTGTTTTCCACTAATTGCAGGGCAGCCATTCATTGGTGTTTGGTACCAGAAAAAATATTTTGGGTAATTATTTCTCTGGTTTTAACTGACTATTACCTACCATGAAAAGTTTGATCACATTTAGTAGCTTGGATACAAGAATGAAACATTAACAGACTATGAGAATAAGAGTTAATTAGTGTAAGAAAGAAAATAAATTAGCATGCCCTGTAACTGGTTCTCTCTAAATGCCATGGTAATTAACAATGACTGAGAAATACAAGTATCTGACAGCAACACAAGGACACCCACCCACACACAGCGGCTGTAACTAATAGCTAAGACAGAGGCTGTCATATTTCCATTGCTGTGTTTCAGAAATACCGAGCAGCCACCCGGTGCTCTATGCAAAGGCAAAGGGAGCACAGGTCCACTAGGAAGCAGAGCTCCAGGTTCAGTGAGCTTAACGTAGGTGAGGAGAAGTACCAGATGTAAGATAAGATCTGGGTGCTGCCAACTAGAAGCATGAAGCAGCTTTAGTTTATCCATATGTTTAGAGACACTATAAACCCTGCAGATCCACCCTCTTCTGGAGACATCAGTCGCTCAGATGGATCCTTTGCACACATACATGAGGTAAGGGCTTCACAGCCCAATATCTCAGTCATGGGCTATAGTGGATCCCTTGGGAGACACTGGAGGAGAAGAGAGAAAATAAGGCTCTTCCTTGAAAGCCCCAAGAAGCTGTAAGGAGCAGAGGAACTCAGCTGGAAAGAACTACCTGTGCCAATGGCTGCCAAGGCATCTTCCTTGCCTAAGCATACAAATTGGGCCAAGGAGCTCAAATTAAAGTCTCCAAGAAAATGAGAAAAAAAAAAGATGGAATCTCTCTTTGGTCTAAACAAAATGGCCCAAGATGATGAAACCCTTATTAGAAATAATATTCCCCGGAGTCTTGCAGGAGTGCTGATGAGCTATGATGAACAGAAATCTCAGTTGCAATGAATCCACCTTGCCAAATTATTCCTGTGTGTATTCTGTTTGTACTATAGCCAGCAGAGCAAAACCCAATTCTTGTTCTGCACTTCAGTGCCATGATGACAACATAGTATCATGATTGAATTTTTAATTAATTACTACACACATAGTTAGGACCTTAATGGTAGTTCCTGATTTCTGGAAGGTTTACTTTTAATTATGAGTAGTTAACAGGATATGGGACTACCGATTGCATCTGAAACAGCTACTTGCACAGAATTTCATGTATTTACTGCCAAAAGACAGAGATCTGAGCCAACTCAGGCATCCAATTTCATTGCTGCATAGCAATTACTTAGCTCAAGTGTAGAAAAACACTAAAGCCATCCCTCTGGAGAGCTCTTCCAATGTACAAAACCTTTGAGGATCTCTCTACAGTAATTCAAAACTCCCAGGAGAAATAGAGAAACATTCCAAAAATAAAGCCTCATTTCAGGACAGGTCTCTCTCCAAAGAGCTTGCCGGTCTCCCGGAGTACTAATAACACTGTCCAAGAAAGCAAACTTGTGCCAGAGACTCAAAACAGTCAGATAAACCCTGAAGCTTCTTCTTCTCTTTCTTAATTTGTTTAAAGCAGAAGCATAGAACAGCTATCTCCCAACAACTGGATCTTCCGTATTACGCATATGCCCTGGGATTTCTCTCCTCTGGAGCACAGAAATCTTAGGCAAACCTGGATCTCTCTCAGATCCATCCATGCCATAGGATGTGGGAAACTGGATTTCCTCACACTGGAAAACACCTCTCTGTCTTCATCTAGACCAATGGTGACTCAAAGGCACGCCAAGACCCAGAAAGCCAGGGTAAGAGGTCAGCATGAGAAATATGCACTTCCCAAACTGAAAATGTTATGATAAACAGTGGCTATGGAACAAAAAATTTTGGGGAACTAGAGTCGGAGAGTTAACAGTCCATCACAATCCTGGGGTTTCTGCCTTCCCTACAGTGATTGAAAAGCGTAGCTGTAACATGGACAAACATATCTAAGGTAACTTGAGGAGGTCCATATACTAATAGCAGTTAAATTGTGGCTGCCCAGAGTTTGTGGACTAGCTGCCTGATTGTCATTGTGGTTTCACTTCTAAGGATAACCAAGCACACTGGGTTAGCAGTTGCCCAGATCTGTAAATAAATGCCGTGAATGTACCACCTGCACGAATCAGTGCAATGCCACAGTCTTCCCCCTCTGGTCTCACAGGGCTGTCACACCTCCTAATAAACCTCCTTTGTCCTGACAAAACCCAAACTAGAGGTTACTAAGCTATTTGTCCCTCTTCCCTCCTATTACAAGTCAGATCTGAAGCAGGTCATGCGTCATCAGCATAGAAGTGGGCCTTTGTGCTCTTCCTGCTAAGGAAATAATTTTCATTAGGTCCTTCCAGTCTCCAACTTGTAAATCAGAAAAGCACTGGCTACTTCTCTTTGAAGGAGCTGTTACTTGTGCTGAACAAAACAAAAACCTATCCCTTGCAAAGTTACCTGCTCAGGGACGGTGTAATTCTTTTTGATAGGTCTAATATTAAACACTCTTCTCATACCTTAAATACATAGTGGATATTCCGTCTATCGGAACACTTGAGAGCAATGAAAGCTACAGTGTCCAGCAGGGTGTTCTGCAGCATGCATGGTCCAAAAACAACTTCTTCAGCAATGTCTTGTGTGGTATGAACAGTAGCCAGTATGTCTGGAAAATGGTGATGCAGAAGCTTGCTGTCACTTGTCCAGAGGAATTTAGGCAAAGATGTAAGTTCCATTATAAACCTGTAAAAAACACAAGGAATCACATTTGGCATAGAGATGGAAGTGGAAGGTGGCATCACTACTTGAAACACAAAGACTTCCAGGAGCTGTAGATGAATTTTAAGAGTATGCCAGGACATCGTTGGTTACAGTTTACAGCTTTATTAACATCTGGTTCAGAAACAGGAAGATTACTTTGCACTAAACCGAACTCCTAGGTTTGTAAAGAAATTAATTACTCTTCCTGGAATAGGCAGACAGTCCAAGAGTTCAACTGCTGCTCTCTACAGACAGGAGTAAGAAGCTTTGGGAATAATAAGCAAAATTTCCAGTGAGTAGAACTCAGCATATTCTTGTTAAGCATATTCTCAGATATCCTTCTTATTTATTATGAATAGTTTGTAGAAGTGTGAAGAAAGGTAGAGAAAGAGAACAGCAACAAAAAAAAGCCAGACTTTTTGAAACACATTTTGAAAAGGCTATGTTATTTTTATTTAGTGCAACAGTCTAGTTTCTGGTTAAGCTGCTACAAAAACAGGAATAACCTGAGTCTATCCAACCAGAACGCACAACATTTGTGGAAATTCCTGAAAAGAATTATTTTCATCCCGCCTCAAAATATATGTTATCAGCTGTTGTTGAGAAAATCAAATCGGATTAAGACTCTTTGCATAGTGATTCTCCTAGAACAATGTTTGTAGTTGCTGTCTATAGAGGATGAATTTTCCTCCCCTGAATGTAGAATAATGTATTTGTCATTGTAGAGGCGACTCCTGCAATATGAGCCACAATCTGAGAACTTGGTATGCAGAGAGGAGACAGGCTTGAGTTATTTGTCATTCTAAGCCTCTCTAGGTTTCTAATAAAGATATTGCCATCTCCAGCTCCCAGCTGGAGGTCATGGAAAACCCCTCATTTACGGCATCAAGAGCTGGATCAGGTCCATTAGGCAGAGAAAATTAAAGAGAACAGCAACAAGCCCTGAAGAGGCCTTAGCCTAATAAATACTGAGATAGAAGGGCTGAAGATCTAGTCTAATCTTTCTCACTCTCTGACAACAGAATTGATTTGTTATTCGCTGACTCACGACTTAAACTGAAGTGGTATAAAGTGCTCAGGAGAGTTGCACTGATTTAACTAAATCAATTTCTAAATCAGTGTAGTTAATTCAGTATAATTTAATCCTTGTAGGCAAGGTCTAAGACCCTACCCTAAAAATATTAAAATAAATGGTCATACATTCAGTATGTAGTAATCACCAGAAGGATGAAGGCCTAAACCAGACACCCAAGGCAAAGATAACAAAGCTCTTCTATCCAGCCTCAAACACCCTTCAAATTCAGTATGACAATAAAGTTTGCTTGTTTCTAAGTGACTTGTTAACTTAATCTGTGATAAGACAAAAAAACCCCCAAACCTACCAGTGTAACTGCCGAAGTCTCAAAGTGCGCCCTGGCAGCTGTGGAAGCACAGAACTCAACTCTGGCATGGAAGGGTCACTTTTGTGAAAGGTTGTGAAAAGGATGTACTGTGATTACACAGCAGATGGGTCAGTTCTGTCAGCCTTGCACGAAAAGGTGTGGGCACTGGGAAGAGCCATTTTTTCCAATCATTTGGCGAATGCACCATCTAGTGTCACATCTCAGCATAACACAGTGTCCCGCGACAAAGCAGGACATCCCCCATCCCCGGTGCTGCCGGTGTGCTGTATTGCCGCAGCTTCTGAGCACCCTGTCAGGCAGGAATGGCTTCTCGCAGGAGTGGGTCATTCTCTCTGTCACTCTCTGCTCAAACAGGAGGTTAGATGCCTCCACAGGTACTGGGTTCGACGGGGTCTGATCAGGGTTTTGTCATGTAGGGAGAGTAGTTCAAATCTACAGTGTTGGCTTTTTACAGCATTGGTGAAAATGTGTGGCTGGTACTCAGAGTGGAGAGTGGGGATACTCTGCAACATCATTAGAAGAAAAGGGGTGAATCTTTTTCTACAGTCTCCAAATAGCATGAGAAAGCTCTTCCCTCGGCATCCACAAGATTTCAGCCTCTGTTACCGAGCCCAGTTCCTCAGCTGAGGATAACAACAAGCAAACATAACTACTCCTTTCAAAAACGAGCTGCTGCCTCTGCAAAGAGATGTGCAGCATCCTGTGGGTTTTCCGACCTGCCCTTCCTCAGAGGTCTCCATTCCAAAGTGCAGATTCATCCAGGGCAGTACTGGAACAAGTCCTGCCTCCTGCACAGGTGAGGGCTGGTAGGGGGTTCTCTGGTAGCTGCCACCCTTACCATGGAGAACTGAAATACTGACTTCCTCAAAAGTAAAGACTGAAGCTTGGGACATGACTTGGGAGAAAAAAATTAAACTGATTTACTTTCTTGTTTTCTGGTGGAGCAAAGGGAACAAATAGATGAGCTGAAGGGAGGTAAAAGGACCTTGGACAACATGAGTAAGAGGTGAAGAGGGGGTATGTATCTACAAAAGCTTCATAGACATCGCTGTTATATTATGGCTAGATTGTGCAACTCAGCAGCAGCAGCATGGAAGAGGGTACCCACAGACAACCCAGGTAATGCATTTTAACATTGCAGACTTTTCAAAATGGCTTTTCAATGGCTGTTGCTGTTAAAGAAACTTATCAGTCTGTGTGGCACTTAAAGAAAGTTTACTAACACAGATTTTACCTTTGTCCCATGAGCCTGAGGATGGTGGTATCTGGAAAATGCACACAGAGGTGCCTTTTCAGCAAAGCTCAGGAAAGTTTAGCAGTATCCCAAGCCTAAATCCACGTGGTGCTCTTTACCCAGTAAGTCCAGTAAAATACTCACTGACACTTTGCAGAAGTAAATCTCAGCACAGTATGGGCATGATGTTGCCCAGGGCCCTAGCCAGCTCTGCTTTTCTCAGTCCTGGCTCCACTCATGGCAAACTCAGAGACAGCCAAGGAATGGCTGTGTGCAGGGTCCAGAGCAACTGCTGCCAGAGGGCATCGGCTGGATCTTCAGAGAGGGTTAGCAGGAGTGTGACTGCCAGTGCAGAAAGGTGGCTGTGCAATAGACAATGCAACCTCATACCTTGAAACCAGCACTAGAGATCTCAGAACTGCTGAAATACAGCAGCACCACCCACAGCACTCAGACAGCGGAAATGAGCTAGGAAAAAAAAAAAAAAGATCTTGTGTAAGTAGGCCTGAATATAAATCTAAAATATCCCTCAATTTGGATGCAAGTGTGAACCTCTACATGTTTTTCATCTGGTTATCACCTAAAGCCAAAACTTCAGCCACAGCCAAGATGCTCAAGAGTTTTTTGGTAAAAACCCCCTTAAGTTTTCAAGAACTTCAGACTTGAGCCTGAATGAGAATTCTACACCAAGCTATGAACCCTGTACTTGAGCTCTTGTTTAATTATAAAATCTGTTTTCAATGCAAATCTCACATCTTTGCCAACAGTCTTCACAGTCAAAGGAAATTCATTAAGAACCTACAAATGGAGTCATAATGAGAAATGGAGAAGGTATACTAGAATGCCTGGTATTTGACAGGCTGAAGTAGGTAAATCACTCACATTCTCCCCAGTGAGTGAAAAAGAGAGAAAATTCTCATAACAGAGAATTCCCCATGACTTCACCCAACTGATTACTCGTCTTAATGCCATTGATTTTCACATTTTGGCTACCTCCTTTAAGGAGCAAAAAATCTGCTGTGCCTTCATTTGCTACAGATTTGCTAGCTGCTGTACATATTATTTTATTCACTCTTCTACTGTGTAGCAAGGTTTACAGAACTCTACCATAAGCTTCATTGGGAAGGTTGTATCTTCAGCTCTGTGTCATGCAGGCAGTGATATGCTTGCCTCAAATTGCCAATGCTGGGAATGCCAATCCCTCCCAGAGACATGATCCCCCTCATACAACATGATCTTGCTGTTCTCACTCAGGTTCTGCATAAGCAGTCCCTACCCTTCTGGGAGCACCCACAGACATCTCTGAGAGGTTGAAATAAAATGAATATTTATAGTGCTTTAGAATCACATTAGACTCAGATCACCTGTTAGATGATGGGTACTCTCCATATTCTATCTGTCACAGATGTGAATTCTTCATATGGATGAGTTTAGGGACTTGCTGCTTAATGGACTCTTCATCCCCCAGAGAGTATCTGATACACATATACCATGTCCCTGAGTGATGGATTTTGCATCTTGATTTCTGAGAAGTGTGACAGATCTGTCAAAGAACAAGGACCTATGGGCAGGCAACTCCCTATGGATTATGCAGTTGTGGATGTTCCATCAAAAAGCACATGAAATTGATGGTGCTCCCAGCCCGCTTGCTTCCAGAGCAGCACACAAATGGCTAGTCAGCTTCTGGTTTCCTGAGTGTTCTTCCAAGCTGGAACTCTGCAGACAGCCTTCTCCCAGTCTCTCCCCATTTCCTAGCACTAGTATCGAATCCCATTAACTCATCAGGGTTACAACTTCTGTCTTCCTGAAAAATGTTTACATAGCTCCTGCACCTCATGAGAAAAACATGTTTCCAGAGAGGAAAAGAAAGGAATTTTCATATCCCTGGTTTTCTACTGCATGGCCTTCAGATGTCACTGCAAGCTCTTCTAAGAAATGTCTGGAAATTCCCAAATGTAGAAAGACCAATTTGAGCAAGGACTCCCCTGCATGCTATTCTCAGAGGACTTGACCCGATTCTCCTTGCCACAGTAACAGCATTGAACTGTGGCATCCTTTGGAGCTTCTTAGTGGCCATAAAGGCACTGGTAGCCCTGCCTAGTATTATGATCAACTATGCAAGTGTGAGGGAAACAAATGAATCATATTTGAAAGAGGGGAACCTTTTCAACCAGAACTTATTTAGCCAGTTCAGCTCTTCACAATCAAAAATAGAAGCAGATTATAAAAACTGTTACTCTAAAATTAATTTGATTTTTAAAAATGTCAATAGCTTCTTCTATTTCACCTTTACTTCCATTTTAGCTGTAGATTTTGCATATAATTATATCGCTTTCAAAGCAATTACCTCAGTTGGAAAAAAAAAAATGGCACAGAAGTTACTCATTAAAAAATAACTGAAAGTATTTGATCCTAGAAAACATCATCCCACAGTCTTCCCAACAGTTTTTACATCCGCTCAAGACCTTCTCTAGAGCAGGGGTTAATGTAAACATTGTAGCTCTGCATTTCCCATGTCAACAAAACTGAAAGGAAAAACCCAACAAAATAACTATTAAATACTGGAGCCATCATTTCCTTCACCTTTTAACTTACTCCTTTCTGCTCAAAAGTGTGGTGGCATTTTCCCTGCAGCACATAACCTGTGACTTTGTGCCAGTGCAGTCCTGTGGCCACTGCCAAAACTGCCTTTGATTTCAGTAGCAGGTCTGTCGGTCTGAGGAATCCATGATCAGACGTGCAGTGTCATGCACAATAAACTACAGATAATAAAGGAATTGAGCTGATGCAGACAGAGTGGTTCTGTCTGCAGCATTTACTATTTTCTGTTGTTATAAGGAACTGAGGATTCTTAACACATGAAAGAAATTTCAAGGGAATATGAGATAGAAAAGTGAGAAAATCTGTTCTTGGGCTTTATGCAATTGTTTTTCTTCTATGCCAGGTTTTCTTCCCCCTTTATTTAAGTTGTGAACTGCAAAGGAGAAAAATTAAAACTAAAACTGAAGGAAACTGGCAGGAAATCAAATAAAAGAATGGAGTATTTTTGTTTTAAAAAATAAGTCATTTCAGAACCCAAAAAACAAATCCTGAAACTAGACCCGTTTTCCTACATTCAATCAAAAGCTGAGAAGTCCTTTAAAAGCATGGAAAGTCTAACCAAGTGATTTCTTTCAGCTCACTGCTACTGCAAGACAGCTAATATGCTTCAGCTTGGGTGCAGGTCAGGTCTTTTTGAGCACCAAATGGTTTCTTTGCACCTTCACTGCTGAAAATCCCGCACACGTGAAGAAAACTGTACAAAAACCCTTTGAGATATAGCTATATGCTGCCTGTCTGGGATGAACAAAGCCACTGGGGGTTTTCTACCCCTCAGACAGACATTATTCCCCTAGCAGAGCATGCAAAGGTCTTGGATTACCTTGGAAAGGAAAGAATTTCTCTGGATTTTAAGAAATACTACTGATATGTCACTCATTTTTGAGTCTCAAGTTTAGCAACCTGTCCATCTTTGAGATGAACATGAGACAGTACACTCTGAATTCCTGAGCTTTGACTATGCTCTTTCATCTTCTCATTTTTCCTGGTCACGAATTTGAGTCCCAGCAGTGATTCCGCAGAGAAGCAAGAGGGCGACTGATCCAAAGAGGTCCCTTTCCTGCCAGTGAGCCATGTCCTATCCATGCATTAAGAACAGCCCAATTAGCACTGATAAAGTAAATAAGAGAACAATAATAAAACCTGGGGAGACTGGAATTTTTTACTTTTTTTTGCTGTTCAGGGCTACAGCTGGGGACTATTTTGAGTACCTCTGTTCCTGGTTCCTCATGGCATAGCTCTTGCTGTACAGCTCACCTGTTCTCCTTGCACGATTCACTCATGCTTGCCTGACTTGCTTACCTGAGCTAGCTACCTGGGAAGACGCAGAAGGAAATACAACTATGCATCAAGGAGGAATTTGCTAACTGCAGAGATGAACTGAACCTAAAGAGAGTGGAATAAAATTGGGACTGAAGTAGCCTGATCCATGAAAATGGTCTTCCCTTGGCATTCCAGGCTTCCCCAGCTTTCTTTCATCATACTTTTCTGTACAGCAGCTGCACAACTCTGAATTGACAAGTCCCTAAAAATAGTGAGTAGAAATAGGGAAACTCACTGCCTAAATTCCTCTGGAATGATCAGGCGGCAGCTCGGGGTGGAGAGCTTGGTGTCTATTCTGAGCTCTCAGAAACTGGGCCCTTATGGAGGTTTTACTGTGAATTAGAGACCTGCAAGCTTATGGGGTGCTCACCACTTTGTTACTCTATCATCATGGTATCTTCAGGGAGCAGTTCTCCAATTCTTAATATTTTAAGGCTCTGTGGTCTTCAGATTGTCTTCCATCATCTGAAATCCCCAGTACATGCAATGTAACCTGACAGCTTTTGATGAACCATCATTATATCTTGGCTGGACACCCAGCCTAGTGAATCATGAAACAGCCAAATCTTTTTATTATGAACAATCTCTCAAACTTCAATGGGAATAATGAAGAAGACAGAGCTAAAATCCCTGTTTGAAGATGAACAAATACCTCAAGCTCCACATCTGCTTTAAACAAGTCTTGTGACATACAGGAACCATTTGAAAGTTGAAATTTAAAAGAAAAGCTTTCAGGTTTCTTCTTATTTTCTCTGAGAATAGGGAAGTTGAAGTGGCCTCTCTCCTGATGCATGGGAGCTGCCACAGAGACACGCAGACCTCCCTCTCCAAAGCAGATGAAGATTAAGTCACGTCTCCAAGACCACCACAAGGATGCTATTTCCAGTCTTTACCTGATGTCCAAGAACAAAATGCCTGGGATTGAGCATCACATCTAGTCTGATGAGAAAATAACTGAGATTTGAACAAGGCCCAGTAGAGTCAAATACTCTCACCGCACTGGCTCTCAAATGACAGCTCAGCACCAAACTTCCCTATGGTTTTCTGAATTTCCACACTGAACCCCTATTTCTACCTCCACACTCTTCCATGGCAGGAAATGTGGTAGGTAGGAAAGGAATGGGCTATTTTACACAGCTGGAAAACCTGTTAATATTTCCTTGTTGAGATGTGTGATGCAACAGTATCTGCACAGTTCCACATGAAGCCTTCTTTGATTTAGCTGGAGGTTTTCAATATGGTGGAACACGAACAACAGGGCCACTGAGGTCTCTGTTCTATCCCTTCCACTGCTCGAATACAAAAAATGCACTGCAGACACTCTGAGAACTCTTGATATTTCAAACGGAACAATGAGCAACAGTAATACCATGCTGCATCCATTGGAAAGGATGAATGACATTTATTTTCTGCAATCCCAGTGGTTCAAAGAGACTGCGTCTAGGAATTTGGTTTCATGATGCATTAAATGTCAATATTCCTTTCCAGTTAGGCTGGTCCCAGGGGGAGAATGAATGCTTCTGTCTGGCACTGCCTCTGATCTAATGGACCCTGTTGGATGGTACTGGGTTGTACAACCCATTCATAAATCAGACAATCCACCTGTGGATAAAGAGGAGATGACTACAGCTCCTTAGTCTACTGCCTTTCAAAGACTTTATGTTTGTGTGAAGGGTTGCCTCTTCACTGGCTTACAGCTGTTCTATTTAATGAAGCAGTGCGTTTATCCACCACTTCACTCTTGTGGTTTCAAGGCCTAAGATCTAAAAAACAGGGTTTCTGTAGGATAAAGGGGAAAAATGGGGTTTTGTAGGATAAAGGGAGCATGTTTGAATTGTTCAGCCAGGATTGAGGATTATCAGACTCTAAATGTTATGAATACATCATTTCAGCTGCTTATACAGCTGCACATGCTGTACACTGCATGGATATGTTTCAGTTCAGAGGTCACAGTATTTCATATTCCAGGCCTCAATTGGGCTGGTGGTGACCTCAGAGACTTGGTCTGGTTTCTGCACCTGCTGCTCTGGCATTGTTCACCATTCAGCAATTGACATGATGCCCCAAAACATCACAGGAAGTTTGAATTTTACAGGGGACATCCAGAAAAGAACAGAAAGCAAATGTTATTCCATGAGAAGGGGAACAAAGAAGGCAACTGTTCATCTGTCACACAGTGTAAGAAAGTTACTTGTCACACAGATGTGTGTACCTACTTCCAGCAAAATCCTTGATTCACATAAACAGTGGCCCTGACCACAGCAATGTGTGCTAACACATTTGTTCTCACATAGATCTGTGTATTTGTTCCTTCATCCAGGCATCCTAGCGGACAAAACCACCATTCCCTGTATGTAGCCACAGAAAAGGGAGAAACAACCGCCAACCAAACATGATCCAAACACAAACAGCATGAACCAAGCACAAACACACTGAACCAAGCACAGAAAGAAACAAAAAGTGTAACCTGTGAAAACAGTCATAAATATTTGTCTTCTCTCTTCATACAATTCACATTGATGTCTCTTCTTCAGATTTTTTTAAAATTACATTATCTGGTGGAATTAAAAGATATATTAAGGTATGCTCCTGTTTAAGAGTCCTATTACTTATTTTGGCAGCTTTTAAAAAAAAGTAATATCTGCTCAAAAGTTTCTTTCTGACAGAAAAGCCTATACACATGGTGTGTAAGCAAATACATGAAGATGGAAACACGCAGATACACATACATGCATTCACAACTACACATACATCTATACATACAGCTGTTTATTCTTCTGTAATTTTGCATGTTCATCATTTGTATTTAAAAAGAAACATTTTTAAACAAAGACCAGTTACTTTCACATGGCTGATACCAGAGATTTCTTCAACAGTACTAAGGGGCATTAACTTACGTTAATCTTATTTACATTAGTGCTAAACTTACTACATGATGTCAACTCCAGTAAGAGCAAGTGACAGAGCTGAAGGATGCTATGCAAGGTGAAATTGTGGGAAGCAACATACATAAGTTATTTTACACTACAATGAAGCCAAGAAACCTTTTAACTGAAGGTGATTTTGTAAATTAAAATAGGTCTTACCAAAAATAATTTGTTTCCCAACAAAATGTTTTGTTTTTTGACTTGGTGTTTATCAATAGCAATTGCAGGTAACATGAGACTGCGCTGCATGAAAATTGTATTAACAGAATCACAGCATTACAGACATGGAAATATCCATCTGTAAATACTAGGACTTACCCAAGTAATTTCTTTTGCAAAATCTTTGGTACAATCTGTGATTCTTACACATAATTTATTTTTGTACTTTCTCATCTGGTTATATGACATTCAGCTAACAGAATCTAAATATTGTGACTTTACATTAGTATTTCTATGGCTACAAAACTATTTTTTTTAATAAAATGATATCTCTATAGAGTTCCATACGGCAGCTCTACTTTGCTTTGAAATACTGGAAAATGCTTAAATACAAAAAAAAAAAAAAAAAAAAAAAAAAAAAAAAAAGAAGAATAGGATTCTTGAAGAACAGCTTATGCTTTGGTGTAGTTTTATACATTAAAAGACATAAATTTAATCACCCTATTGTCCAAAGAAATTCCTCTATTCCTCTCTCTAGCACCAATTACACTTTAAAAATGGTAACAAAGGCTGTCAAGTACGACGTTTTGCATTTTTAAAAACCAAAAATAAGTGATAAGTCCTGAGACATAATTTATTATTAAATTCTTAATTTCATGCACGAGTGTAACTGCTTTTTATTTAAAAGCAACTATACTAAAAATACAAAACTATTTAAAAATTTTATCTTCCATCAAGTTTCTATTGACATTTCTTTCAACCAGTAGCTGTCAGATCTTAGAACAAAGTCATTAAAATGCTTCAAACATTTTCAGTGGACTGAATTCCTACAGAAACCTTTTCATACAAAGATCTGCAAATTTAAAGATCAATGTGACATGTTAAAGTGACAGCAACAACAGATCCTAACTTACTTAGCCAGTAAGAAATTTCCACTACATAGATATCCATGATACAAGGAATACATACAAACAGAGAACAACGTGAGCTATTCCAAACAAAGTTAATCGATTTCTTAAAAGCAATTAGACCCTAAGGAAGTACCTAGAACAGCCACGATGAGAGCTCTGTTCACCTGTCGAAGTTGGAAGGATGAGGAGAGCTGTAACCAATAAAAGGAGCGATTGATGCTCGGGAGTTGTCGCCGAGAGAAGAGGAGCCGGGAGGGAGGACAAGGGCTACTGCCGGCGGGGCTCCCGAGGGGGACCCGCCTCCGCCTCCGCCTCGGCATCGCCCCCGGCAGCCTGGGCCGGCACCCGNGCCCCCGGCGGCCTGGGCCGGCCCCCGCCGCTCGGGGGGCACTCTGCTCGGGGCCCCTCGCTGCCGCGCCGGAGAGGGGGGTGGCAAGGGCAGGGTTAGGCACAAGCCGGCCAGGGACACCCCCGTGCCCTCACTCGCTCCGCGGCCACTCCCGGCCCCGGGGCAGCCCGGCCGCGCTCCCGCCAGGTCCCGGCCCG
>VYZT01038268.1:3930-112375 GCA_013400735.1 Pomatostomus ruficeps | reverse complement strand
CACCGCCCCAGCACGCCGGCACCCTCCTCTCCCGCCGCGGCTCCCCGCCCAGAGCAGACCCCGGGAAACGCCTACCGCAGCTCTGCCCCCGACCCCCGCCGCCAGCCAGGCGCCCCCTCCCCCGGGACCCGCTGCCACCCCGCCCGCGGGGCCGGGAGCAGCCATGCGGCCGCGGACGGCAGCGCGGGGGAGTCGCAAGGTGGACGGGATTCCCCCTTGTAACGGCACCATAAACCGAGGAGTTTCTTTTAAAGTTGGGGGGAAAAAACACCCGCACGCACACCGAAATAAACAAAACAAAACCATCTCCAAAGCCGCCTTCCCACTTGTCTTTTAGATCATCTGACAACACTTTTGAATAGAAGGCTCTTCTAGGAGCTGCAGGTATTGGCAAGAGCCGCTTAAAATGGAAACTACTGCTTCATGGAAAATACTTGCAGGATAAAAATTAGGACTTTGAGGTATAAAAGGATTTGTGGCACAGCTGGTATGTAAAATAAAACCATCAAACGTCTTGTCATAATCAAATATACCCTAAATCTGGACTAGCAACATTGCTTTTGAAAGATGTCGTTCCATATAAATGCCTTTAACGCCTGGTAGAAAATTTTTATGAACATGTTGACAAATTAAATAACTCGGGTTATTTGATTAGTGTCCATGTAATCTGAATATGGGCTTGTATCAGGAAAAGAAACGTCAACCCTTTAATGCTTTTGAAAGGATAGATTTTCGCTGCAATTAAAGAGTAATCTTATCCCAATCATGAGAGCAAACCACTCTCGCTGTGTTCTGTGATACAGGGATTATAGAGGATGAATTCGAGTTTCTGTTCTCTTTTAAAATTCAGCTCGGGCTGAAAGAACAACATTGTTGAGGGCAGCGGGGGTTTGGTAGCTGCCCAGCCGCCCTGGAAGCTCTGCATCCTACTGCCCTCCCAGGAACGGGTGTGCCGGTGGCATCTCCTAATATTACTTGGGAAACGCTTGCCGATTTGGGATGCAGGTGTCAGGAAACTGGGATGGACAATTCCCACTGCACTTCATATCACAAGAGTTTATATTTTTTGCAGCCTTTATGCAAATCGCGACAGATGGTGTAAGAAGGGACAATTAGACGTGGTCACTAGCCTTATGGAGCTTGAACCACTGTGAGACAGTGCGCTGAGGTAACCTGTGCCCCAGAGAGTGTAAGATCCACACCTTACGGTCAGCTCCGCTGGTGCCTGGTCTGATCTTCCTTCGAGCAAGACTCGACCAAACGAGCCCGGGTCACCGGTCCGGCCCGCCCTGCCTGCCCGCTCCTGTGGCTGTCACACGCCGGGCAGGCCTGTCAAGTCCCAAGCCATGGCGAGGTTTGTGTGGGGTCAGCGCTTCTGCCCACAGGAGGGGCTCAGGCCGATCGGAAAACGTGTTCTGTTTTAAACAGGAGGCTGTAGCGCCGGGAGGCGGCTCTGCAGAGGCGGCCCGCAAGCCCCCGCCGCGCCTGGCCCTCCTCGCAGGGGCTGGAGGGGCAGAGAAGGGGCGCTAGCAAAGACGCAGCCCCACATTCCCCAGGGTATTTCTGCCCAGCGCTGACCGTGACAGAACTCAGCCGTGTCCTTTCTTTTGCATACGCCCACCTAGCCTTAAAACCCTCCTCGCCGGGCCCTTTGGAGGAGGCAGATGAGCAGGTCGTCTCTCTTTGCAGAATCAGAGAATATGTTAGAGATCAGAGAAGGGCAGTGCACGTTATCGGAAAATAGTGATTTTTTTTCTCGGCAGTGCCTTACTTTGCTTTGAAGACTCCCTTGAAGTCTGCCGCGTTATTTTACGAAACAATCTGATATTCACGAGGCACCGCGGGAATCTGACGCTATCAACATTTTAATTTCGTTTTGAAGGCCGCGGTGGGTGCGGGAAAGAACGGCTGCCTCTGGCAGGGGGTGGCGAGGGCTGCCGGGGACCACGCGGGCTGCGGACACTAGTGGGCACCGGCGAGGCCGAAGCCCGGCGGCGCGGGAGGAAGCGGGAGATTCCTGCTGCTCAGCAGCCGCTTGCTCATTTTTTGTGAATGTCGCCAGGGAGGATGTGGGTTTCTTCTATTTCTCCATGATCTAAGTAATCGCTGGGTCTCGACTGGCCAGCGCTCAAAAACCTTTCAAGTGGTGAGCTCAAGCAGCGCATTCAGCTTTTAGCTGTGCATAGTTAAACCAGGCGAGTGGCTGAAAAACGGTGGACCCTCTAATCTTTCCTTGATAAGTCTCCGACCGCCGCCGCGGTTGGATGTGTCTGAACTCTGTCCAGCACAGAAACAGGCAACTGAAACCGAGATGCTTTCCCCGAAGTGCAAACTTTATTTCAGACTTGCGGGCGGCAGCCTACACCGCACAAAGCACGCCAAGGCTGCTGGAGGGGGCGCTCCGTCCGACGGGGAAGGGGCTTTGCGGGGAAGGGAGCGCCGCGTCCCCGCGTGTCCTCGTCGGGCGCAGAGGGAAAGGGCCCGCTGGCTGCGTGGAGCATCGCGCCGTTCCCCAACAGAGCCGAACTCTCAGGGCGGAAGGGGCAGGGACCGGGGCAGAGCTGCCCTGTGCGGTGGGGAAACACCTCGCACGTCCCACGCCGCGGCCCTTCCCGCGCCCCGCCGCAGGGCAGCGGGCCGAGCCCGCCGGGGTGGGCCGTGCCCCCCGCGAGTACCACCTTTGTCGGGGCCCCGAGGTGTCACTTTTTGCTGCTGGCACGTGGAAGAGGCTCCCGGCTGGAGCGTTATGGCTCGGCGGCTTCCCGGTTGAAGAGGCTCCTTCGAAGCGCTGGGTACTCGGGGGGCTCTGCCTGGTGGGACAGCGCGCCAGCACTCCACAGGGGATGGATTCCCTCCACCTTGAGTCGCGATGGAAGCCTCGCCCCGAGAGAGAAATGTCTAGCACCAACTCTGTCACGCAAAGTGACTCTGCTCGTATCCCTCCCCGTGGCTCTTTTTATTAATTAGAGGCTGCAAAGAGTGTGGGGGTGGGGGAAGCTGCTGGAAGCCACTAATTATTCCAACTTTGGAGACAGCATCCAGATGAGCTGGGCCATCTCTTTAGGGCAGCGCTTTGTAACCTGTGTGTATCAGGCGGGGAGTGATTATGCTACTGTGCAAAGCCTCCATTAAGTGATTTCATTTCATTTCATCATTACTCATCACCTTCAGGATGTGTTCAGACTCCAGTGTAAGTAAACCAAGATTTCCACGACGAGAAACAATTTGCTGTGGCACGAGAGGGCCGTGAAAACCTACCTCCACCCCCGCCCCCAAGCAATAATCTTTTTAATTGCACTCATCTGCAAACAAGTTTGTCATAAGTGCCCCCTCGCATTGTCCCCCCACCTCTGGTTTGTCGCAGGTTTTTGCCATGCCGCCCATCTCCTCCTACAGCAACTTCTTTCTGCCTTGGGAGCTGCCGCCCCTCAGCCCCGACCACCTCTGCTCTCCAGCCGCTCGCGAACCTGCGGCAGAGAGGCTTAGCACGACGCGCAGCGATGCTCCGGACTGTAGCTGGGCTGCCCCGGCCCCCGGCCGGTTTCCCTGCCCCGCTCCCGCTGTCCTGCCCCGAGGGCAGTCCGAGAGGGAACGAGGGAGCAACGCCCGCCCTGTGCTCCGGCGGCGCCGGGCACTGGTCCCTAACCTCGGCCCCTCGCTCGCAGCCGCCTTTGCCATCTCGGTATCCCGGAACAGGAAAGTCCCGGTTCAGCTTGCCCCCATAAGATCCTGTCTCCCTCCTCCCGCTCCCTCCCTCTGCCCCTTCCTGCCTTTGGTCCGTGCGAGAGGAGCCTGTTCTCTCCGTGCGGGACGGGGCTGAGGCGCTCGGGGCGGCCGCCGAGGCGGCGGGGAATGGGGACTGGTCTCTGGGGACCATCCGCCTGGGCTCAGCCCCCTGCCCGGAGCCGGCGGTCCGGCGCCCCGCGGGCAGGGCTGCCTTGAGCTCTCGGGGTTGAGCCGAGATCCTGAAGTTAATGATTTCTTTGTTTCGATTTTTTTTTCTCTGCTCTTGGTGCTTCCAAAGTGCCTGTAAGATTTGCAGAGAGAGAGCGAGCGAGAGAGAGAGACTAGGGGAGGAGGAAGAATTAAGGAAAGGAGAAAGATGGCGAGTTGCTGGAGGAGTGTGGAGAAAGCGGCATTTTTGTGCTGCTTTTTGCTGGCAATGGGGAGCCTAATCTGCTGCGCCCGGCCGGAGGAGGAGGAAGAGCAAGAAGAGCAGCGCTCCTGTCACGGTGCCTTTGATCTCTACTTCGTCCTGGATAAGTAAGTGACAGTCGCATTTAAAAACGTTTATTCACCCTTCAGTGACTCCTTGCAGCAGCAGGGATGTTGTTTCCCCCGTCTTCCCGGACGACTTCCCCTGATGCCAGACATGACGTGTGGGGCTCGTTCCTTATTTTTGCTCCCCAAAACTTGTACATTTCCCTAGTGGAGCGTTTAGGGGAGCAGTGTACTCTATGCTGAGTTAGATGCACCTGCAAACCTGGGGAATTGGGTTGCTTTCAGGTTGTAGCATGTGGGGTGTGGGCTGTGGGTGTTGGATTTGAGGGGGTGTTGTTGGTCAGTACCCCCATCATTTATGGAGTTTTGTGTCAAGACTCGGGCTATGTGCAGAGATGTCACCTGTGGGACTTAGCAGTGCTAGGACCATGCAGACTTACCTAAAGTTAAGACCAGACTGCTTGTATGGAGTGGTTGTGTTTTTACAGGTTCGCTTAAAAGAACAAGGTTTTATAAAACTTACCTTTGCTCAACTTCTTTGGAGTTGTCTAAACCTGTGTTTGAGTTACATCTGTTAAAATAGGTTGTCAAATACTTTTCTTTAGTACTATGTCAGCTTAATTCAGGTATGGCCAGGGGGTACGATTAAGCTCACATGTGTAGGCATGTTTTAGCAAGAACTAGCAAAGCAAGTGGTAGACTGGTGCACCCACAGGTGTTTTTCAGAAGGTACAAATTTCTTTCTTCTGGTGTACTGCTCAGGCTTGACAGACAATTAAAGCCAAGGGTTTAACTCAAGGAGTAAATAGCCAGCGTCCCCCAGTGTGATGGCTGTGTTATCTAATACAGTCTGGGTTACCTATGTGACATGTGAAAGATGGAAGACTTCTTTGTGATTCTTGCCCACAAGCCAGGTATATTGTTGTATTTTCCAGTTGGGACAACTGAGCAATCCATAGGGCCCTCTGCACAGCCTGCGAGAGGCAAAAGTCACTGTCACTTAGGATGTATATTTCTGTATTCAAGAAGGAAAAAAGTGCCACTAAGTAGCGGTTCTGTTTTTAGAGCAGAAGAAGCTGAAGATCAACGGCATTCTGCCTTTCTAAAAGATACACTAATACACCATGGGGTCATTGTTTTGTTTTTCATTTGCTTAGAAGTTGTTCCTGAAGTAACCTTTGTGTCTAGAAAGGGCTCTGTGGGGGGCTAGTGTTAGTTCTCAAGTTCATTCCTGCCAGGCTTCCTAGAAGTGACTGGCATGGTCATTATGCCCAGTTCCCACACTGAATTCCCTGTAATAGTGAGTATTGCTGATAGCAGTATGGGTTCTCTGTCTTCTATAGTACAATTTCCTTGTTACAGTGACATTGAGTACCCCCAGCAGTCTCCACACTGTGCCCCTATGCTACTTTTCATCTGTATTTCAGAAAGTACTTGATTGGCTGTGCTGTTACCATTCATATTGTATTTGAGGAGATAAAAGCAGAGAAGAGAGCAACTTGCTCAGAGATACTGATCTTCAAACAGTCAGAGGCTGATCATGTAAGCAGGTTCCTCTCTAGTACTCTGGACCTGATATAATGTATTTTCTTTCAGCAAGCCACAGGTCTTGGGTTTTGTTTCAGGTGCCGTCCACTCACTACAGTGGTCCACTGGAAACTGGACGTGATCATGGCTGAAGTAAAAAGTCATGCATTTGGGTTCTAGTGGGAAAATTCTCTTTAGCTTCAGTTGCAAACTGAGTCTTTGTGAGCTTTGAGAATTACACCAAAGAGATCCTCTGTGGTAAAAAGCTGTGTTAAGAGCTACTTGGGCCCCTGAGCAGTTTTAGAATGTATCCTTGCTCTTACCAAGTCTGTGGCAGGCCAGTGGCAAAGTTGGTTTTGGTCTCAATGAGATTGCATTACAATCCATATGGGTTATACTAGATCTTGGGAGCCACAGGCCCCATGCTGGCTGAAGTTGTATTTATCCCAGCTGTATTCTGTGACAGCTCGCACAACACACAGAGCTTTATGGAGGCAGGGAGGACTGGCTGAGTGGACAGACCCTGGGTCTTGGGGCAGTTCATCAGGAAGGAACTAGACAGTGTCGAGAATTCATTAATGTTGAGAAGGGTCAAGGTATTTCAGGTAGGGGGAAGGCAGGAAGCCAGTCAGAAGCAGCTGGTAAATCTGTAAATGCAGTGGACAATTTAAAAAAAAAAATTAGATCCATGCTGACATATATCTGTGAAGAATTCTGTCTCTAATTTCAAATGGGAGAAAGCCCAGAAGACCCCAGCCATATTCACCACAAACTATCCCCATATGGCTTGGGGATTGCCTCCCTTTGTGGCTGCCCTGCCAGTCTGGAGTTAAATGCATTCAGCCCTAGTTAGGTCTCTAACGCTGGGATTGAAGTATTGGTTCTGTGAAAACACTGGGCTTTAATCCTGCGACCCTGTTGTGAGCTGAATGACAGGTCCTGTCTCTAAAGTCAGCCTGGGTGAACCAAAATGACTTTAAGTCTGCTTTGCTTTGCTTCCCAATAGAAAGATGTAATCACACATTAGTGGAGGCAATTTGGAAGAAGACAACAAACCTTACTCCTCATGCACTGTGTGTTACTGCAATGACTTTATTGGGGCATGATTTTTCCTTTTCATTCTGCCAGGCAAAGTCTGTGGGGATTTAATCCTGCAGGCAACAACCATCAGATGGAAAAGATCATCTTCTGGTGAAGTTATTGGTATAATATCTATGCTGCCAATTAGAAAAAAGAAACTTGCTGTTTTCTTACCATTTTTCTCTGCCTGAATTTGATTAGAGTCCTTCATGCTAACTCCATAGGATAAGCAACATCAGAGCAGTGCCACTAAACCTTCGATGCCCCAAAAAGCTGGCATAATGAAAGGGAAAAGCAGCATGTGTGGGAGGGAGACCAGCCATCATCCTTCGTAAGATTGGCTGACCGTGCCAGAGCTACATTAGAACTTCCTTGTCTCTGGGGATGCTTAAATGAGGAAATCTCTTAAAGCTGTGAGAACTGGACATTTGCTGGCTGCAGAGCCAGCTGCCTAGAGTCTGCAATCTTGCACTGTCTCTGTTGTGCTTTATGAGTTACGCAGGCTTGAGCTTGTTTGGAGGCGTAGTGGAAGAATTTAAAATACCATAATGAAGCAGCAAAAATTCTTCTGTTTGCAGCTAAGTCACTCTCTGCACGAAGTAGGGCAGTATACATTGCAGTTGGCACACCCATCTCTCCTATGGGATGTGGTAAGATCAAGTCACGTGTGATAGCAAAGATCTCATTTCCACCTTTAAACAACATAAAAGGCTCTTAAGCCAGACATAATGGATTGTGGAGTAGTTCTCACTTACTTTGCTTGCTTCATTTGCTTAGGTTGTCCCGGTGCACTAAGAACTTGTCTCAGTCCCGTCCCAAACTGTGGAGGATAGGCCCTGTTAGGGATTTGCTTGCTTTGACCATCAGGTCTTGTAGTGACATACTTGTGCTTGAGAATGTAAATAACTCCCTTTCATCCTGCCTCACTGTTAACATCCAGCTGTTGTTTGTAATCATATTGAATTGCACTTAAAGAGAAGAAAGGATGACTGACCTCTAGTGTTCCCTAATTATAACAGTGCCTGGTAGCATCATTATGATTGTTTATCGATGCAACAAATAGAAACCTTTTTAAGGTAAGGACTTATACTTAGCATAAATATCTGCTGCTGGCAATGTTTGACATGACAGGTCTGAGCTGCAGAGCTACCTGTATTGTAATTTACCAAATATGATGCAATTTCTTGATTATTTTTGACTGTGAGATAGACAAAAGTATTTTCTTATTTTTCCTGTTTGGGATGTTTGCTAAAAATTGAGGAAAAGTGAGTTGCACAGATTTTGGAAAATGTTTCCTTTTTCTACAGCACAGATCATAGCAGCAGAAATGTATTGATAAAGTCTTGGCTGGTTTTCTTGGATTATAACTGATACGTTGGGGAGTTTGGCTTAACTACATTTTCTCCACTCTCCATCTTCCCCCTGAACTTCTGTATAGTCCCTCCTTGTCTCTTTGGGCCCACACCAATATGCCTTTCACATCAATTTTACTTTGTCTCCTGAGCTCCCAAGAACATCTGTGTCACCAGCAATTTTGGTAAAGACATCAGTACAATGTGCCCAATCTCTCACTTCTAATCCATTTTGCAGCTGCCTCTTTAAACTTGGTAAGCCTTGCTCCAGAGGTGAATGTCGCTGGGGAGGGAAGAGCGACAACCTCTGATTAGGTGGGAATTGGCTACCGTGTCCAATATCCTTCTTGATTTTGGTTTTTGGGTCTGTGTACCTCTTCTCAACTTGCCCTTGAAAAGGCAGTTTTGTGGGTGTGGGAAGCATCAGGAGGGAAACAGGTTGATCCTTCCTGATTTGCTTCAGGCAAGCCGAAAGCTTTCAGAAAAAAGCATTTCAGGAACTGCTGTTTGAGGTCACCTTCTGTAATTTTAAGACAACTGGAGGAAATTTCTGATCTCCACAATATGCCATATTTAAAGCAAACAAAGAGCATTTGGTAAACACATTATTTGCCCCTCCCTCCCCCCCAAGATTTCCTTGCCAATGATTTGAATGAATTTAGCACTCATGAATTACAAATACCAGTGAGAGCAAATATTTTTTGCCTTAGGGTCTCACTGCAGCACTCTCCTTCTTTTCCTGCCCCACGTACTCCCAGCCAAAGATCCGTTAGGATGGAGTTGGACTTATGGGAACTTCTGCAGCTTCTCTCTTGGTGCTGTATCAGTCCACTGCCATTCTGTGTGCTGGTTTTGCACACTGTGTGGCAAGAGGAAGAGTGGCTAAGCAACATTGTTGTGGTTGGAAATCAGACTGCTGGTAAAAATAGGTGTCTGAACACATGTTCTATCACCTACCTTAATTACATTTGAAACATATTGACTGACTTTTAAGCCACTGCTGAACTCTGTTTCCTCTAAGTAAGAATGTCTACCTCCTGCAGCCAGACTTCAGTTCATTGTTAGATGTAGGACCTCATGCAGGTCAGCTGAGAGGAGTTGCTGTCTGAACAAAAGTATCAGCTTTGTTCCTTGTTTTTTAAATACACACACAGAATTGATTTCTGTGTGTGTATTTAAAAGTGGTTGTCTGTCTTCCTCCTTTGCTGCCTGACTTCCCTTGCTTGTAACTTGACCACATCGTCTACATGTCACCTCTCATAATCTCCAACTGCCTGTAAGCAATATTTTTTATTGTTTTCGAAACATAATCTCTTGGTATTTTGCCATTGCATCTTTCTTTTTTGTGGTTATATTTCAGCCAGTGCTATGATTTGCTTACAACCAGGTATAATTGCTTGGAATGTTCCAAAGCAAATTTTTATTCTGTTTCAGACATACCTATGTTATTTGAACCGTGTTTTATTTGTTTGTATTTTGTCTGATATTTTTCTGCCAGCTTTGACTTCTGTCAGAGAAGAAGAAATATTCAGGAAAACCAATTCTCCTTCCTTCAGTCCAAGAAAAAAATTCTTTATGAAACACAAGACAAAGCTAATGGGTAATGATTATTTGACATAAAACATGTACAGTTAACGGGAACAAAAAGCCATGGCAGCTTGTCATTTGCAGTCTATTTATGCACGTAACTAAATCTGATTTATTTGGGGCTTGAGCCAAGGAAGTAAACCGTAAGATTCCCACTGACCTATGATTTTTATTTGTGTGTTCAGTGATTGAGAATTTCATTGCTTTTGTCTGGGCTTGCAGGCCAAAGTCACTGTTGTAAACTGTATATTTGTATGACGTGTAACAGGACTGAATCTTTTAATCTCAAATGCAGAAATGAATTGACTCCTGTGAGCTATTAACAGCTTGAGAGTTGTATATCCCTGCTCCTGGCTATCATTTGCACCTTGTTAAGAGTGTTGCAGCATGGCTGGGGTTGTGTGTCCTGCTTTGCTCCCTGTGTTGTGCTGAGGGGTACCAGGATGCTCACAGTGGGTCTTCTTGCCCTGATGCTGCTCAGAGCATCTCTGGAGCTTTACAGGGAGATCTGAAGTGGCTGAATGCCATTATGAGCATGGCTTCTGAATTTCACTTTGTGCCCTGTTGTTGGTGAGGTTCTTATCAAGAGCTATAGTGTAGCCCAAGTGGACAGGATTTGTGAATTAGGTCAATGACTGTAGGATCAAAGGGCAGTGTTTTGTTTGAGGCACGATTTCATATCAATCTGTAATATTGCTGCAGACTTTATTTGTAGGACAAAAGCTAGCTATGAAATTAATAGGTTTGGTCATGAAAACTTTGGGATTCAAGTACTTTGGGTGCTCAGATGCTGGCACAGGATTAAAGCCCATTTTGCACTCACTGCTCTGCATCTTCCCCTCCCCATTCCAGCCCTTGTCTTGTCCATTAACGTTACAAGTACTCTGAAGCAAGGATTGTCTCAGAATGGCTGTCTCTGGCCGTGTTTCTAATTGTCTCTGGAGCAGATGATTGAAACTAGTCCTTCCCTGCCTGGATGAATCACCCAGTCAAGGCCCCTTCCATGCTTGCAAGATGCATTGCTTGGGAGAGGAGGTTGCTTGTCACTTTGAATGCTCTGTGGATCAGAAGGGAGCAGAGGGGTGGATGAACACTGGGGCATGCGTGTCTGAAACCACAACAAACTAGATGCCCCAGGGTTTGCTTTTGTTGCAGAGCCATTATTAGCCATGTGCAAGAATTCTGTTGTCTACAGTGTGGTTGTGACCACAAAGAGCCCTCCAAATAACAACTGTGTCACGTTTGTGAGCAGTGGACCATGTACAGGTCCACCATTGGCTCAAGGAGGTAGAGATTTACAGGGACCTACAAATTTAATAGGTCTTGTACTCCCCTGACACCGTATTCAGATTACACCCAGTATCAGTAATAATGTTTTTTTTTACTTGCTCTAGGATGTCTGGAATTGCTGCCTTCAGCTAATCTATAATGGAGGCAAATGGGCATGGGGTGTGTGTGTGCATGTGGAACAGGACAAGGGGCAGCTCTGTGCTTTCAAAGGGTTTCATTCTGTCATTTTAAGCAGGGATGAAAGGTTTTGGGTCCTGCTGCCTTCTCTGTGTACCTATGGTAATAAAAATATTTACTGTTTGGATAATGTTGGGATTTTAACTTTCACTGCAAAGCTCCATCACTGCTGTACATTGCACTGGGCTGATCCATGTGGGCTCCTGACAGTGAATTCAGCAGTAGCTGTGAATCACATGTGCTCTAGGACAGACACAACTGGCCTTTCTGCTATTTGCCTGCTGAAGTGACTGGGCGGAGAGTGGCACCCTTATGCCAGGATTGTGCTGCTTCATTTTTCTGGGCTCCAGCTCCCACTGCTGCTGGGAGCCTGTTAGAAAAGAAGAGAAAGTTTCCAACCTAGCTTGCTCTTTGTCTTCACAAACATCAGTGAAATATTCAGATTGGGTAGGCAATTCTAACATGCTCAGGGTTTTTATGCTGACACAGAGCTCTGCTAAACCAGAAGGAATCACTCCAAAGTTGGCAGGAGTGGAATCAAGCCTTGGAATCACATCACTTCCTTCCACCCCCAGAAACACTCAGTGACCTCCTCTTTTCCCCTCCCATCAAGCAGTAGCAATGTGAAATTAAGGAAAACAGCAGCAGCAGGAGCTGCAGCAGCAGCTGCTCCTCCAAGCCCAGTCCTGATGAGGCCAGGAGGACATTCTTTCCTGTGTTGTGGTTTGCTGACTTTTCTGTTTGTGTGTAATGGGAACAGAGCTCATGGAGCAGGGAGCATGCTCAAGGCAAATGGCTTCTGTGGGTGCTTTTTTAACTTCACTTGGGCTGAATTCTGGTCCCAAATGCATAGATATAAATCTGGGGAAATTTTGCTACTTCTCTGGTCCCACTCCAGGTTTACCCCAGTGAAAGCAGCAGCAGAAACAGGCTCTGAGAGGCTTTCTGGAACATTTCAGCTGCCCACAGCAGCTGTGTACTTTCTGTCAACTCTGAGGGCTGAAGCCTCACTGTCCCACTTCACTCCAAAAGGTACATAGACTGCTTGTCAGCTGTGGGTCAACATCCACAGAGGTCGTCATGCCCCACTACTTTGCAGAGGACTTTAGGCTGGCTGGGCTTCTTCAGCAGGGAAAGTGCAGGGAGGAAGGCCAGGGCGCAGCAGGATGGTGGCAGCCTTTGGTTGATGTGAGGGGCTGAACCAGGTAGCTGACGGCTGAAACCAGGAAATCTCTGAGGTGTGAGCCTGCAAGATGGATCTGGCTGCCACGCAGGCTTTCTTTTTTTGCAGATGGCCACAGTGCTGTCTCGGTGGACCTACGGATACAAACCTCCAGAACAGGATATATAAGATTCCCTGTCTGTGTCACTTCCCCACGGCTTGTCCCAGATGCTGATGAGCATGTGTCTCACCCCACAGCTTTTTCTGCACAGTGCAGATCTTTTACATGCTTCATTTATTGTCCTAGTCTGATCCAGCCACAAAGGACAACAGGTTACATTATGCTGACAGCAACAGTGATTCTGCAGTGTGAAAGATAAGATTCCAGAGGCAGTGAAATCGCTCAGGATTTTCAATAGTGCAGGGCAGTTCTGTTTGTCAGTGGTGGAACTCATATTTGATGACTTAGTATATAGTTTAGCAAACATTTTATTGTTGTAATTTTTTGTTTAATCTGCCATCAAAACTGGCATTGCTGGTGGTATTGAGTCAGGCCTCTGGGGCAACAGACAAACCTATCAGGCCAAACCCATGAAACCTCAAAAACATACATATATATGTATATACATGTGTTTGTATATATGTGTATATATATATACAGACACACACACATGAAATGGCAAATAAACGTCCTTTACAAATAGCTTTACAATCAGGGATATTTAGAAGGAAGCTTGGGTTGGGAGGGAGAGGAAATCAGGTTCTTCTATAAGCTACGCCACTCCCACTGGTGTTCATGAGGGGTTTGACATGACTGGCACTCGGTCACCATTTGCAGTGGGAGGACACCTGGGTGTGGAGGAGTGTGGTGGGGAAGGTGATTAAATGCTGACCACTTCACCGGTACTCCCTCTATGGGATTTTGAAACTAATATTTTCTTGCTAGTATTTTTATCTGCCCTTGACTTTTCCCTGTTGATAGATTGGGACACTTCTGACACTTACTAGCTGGTAAGCAACATGTGGGTGTAGAATTCCTCTGTGGGGTGAAGGACACCCACTGCTGTGCTGAACTACCTCTGCTCTGCAGGGCTGTAGCTCAGTGATGTAGAGCTGGGCACTCTGAGAGCACAGTACGCTTCCTGTGAAGATTAATCCGTGACAGAAACCTCCCTAGCTTTTCAGGGGTGGACACCTATTGATTTATTACAATCAGTTCTCAGTCCTGCTGGGTGTACCCTTTCCAAGAAAAAAAAAAAAAAAGAGAAGGGGAAAAAAAAGAATTAATTCTGACAGTCCTAAGAAGGTACTGGAAACATTGGTTTGTTGCAGTTCAAAAGAAAATTGGATGCTACTTTCTTTTTTTGGATTGCATCAGTGCCTCTGTAGCTGGCAGTAGAAATTTGATACCCCATCTAAAATAGGTCAGTCTTTTCCAAGTAAGAAACTATGGCTATTCTGTGTGGGGAATTGACCTAATTGAAAATTTCAAGAGTTGAATTTAAGTCAGATGGCAAGATCAGAATGAAATTGAAAGTGTCAGCTTCAGCAGGAGGAAAGAATTCAAAAAAACTGGGGAGCTGTAGATGCATCCTGGATAGATTCAAGGAAAATCTTTGACTTCATCATGTTTAGAGATTTAGCCTGGGACTTTGATAAAAATCCTGGAGAACTACAGGTGTTGATAGGGTTAATTTGATAATAGTGCCAACACCGTTCATTGGTGCTGTTCACAAATGATAAACATGTTGTTCATAGCACATGTAAATTGGGGACTGCTGAGGATCCAGACCTGTGGTTTGAGCAGTCCCTAGTGGTTTGTTGCCTTCCCTTGCTGCCTGGAAATTTCTTCATTCTTTGATAACCAGTTTGTTCTGTGAATGAATCACCAGTTCTTCAGAAGAGCAGCATGAAAGCACAGGGTTCCACAAGCCAATTTATTCTAGTTTTTGTACTTCAGGATACTCCTTTGGTCCTTTTCCCTCTGTCTTTGCACTTCTCCACTCCACCAGCACTTCTGCAGGGCAGGCATTGCCATCTTGCTTTGCACACCTGGGCTTCTGTGTCTGACATACAAGGGCAGGAGTGACTGGCTTAAGATTCCCTGGAGAGCCCATAGTGGAACTGAGAATTGTAATATATAATTGTTTTCTCATGTTTACACAGAAAAATGCCTAACACAGTAGGATTCCTCTAACTGCTTTATAGTAGTTAAATTTCAGAACTTTCTTTTTAGTTCTGCATCTAAGCCCTGTGATTTTGTGTATGTGCCATTGTTTAATTTATCTTTCTTTGTTTTTATCTGCCTAAGACATCTGATAGATGAGTTTGGCAAGCAAGGAAAGCAAATAGGTCATTCTTTCATATACACCATAGTCCTAGGAAGGGCTTTTAAAACCATCGACTTTCACGCTTTATAGCCTTTTTAATGTCTTGAAAGTGTATGGTGTAGATCAACATGGTAGAAATCCATAATTTACTTATGTGCAAGGTTCTGTTTGAGGTCTCAGTCCCATCAGACTGTGGGGGTCCCTGCTAAGACTTGGCCAACAAAAGCCAGGGATTGCCAGTAATGTAGTTTTATATAATGGAAGTGGCAGCATGAATGTGTAAGTCTTCTGCATGTAACTAAGTTGTCCAAGTTTTCACAAATCCATAGTGAAGCCAGGGTTTGACTGCCCAGAACATTAGTCCAGCAAATTAGCCAAGAGTACTGCCTTTCCCTTCAGAGTTATTTCAAAAGCTTTCTCTTTTGAAACAAACAGTAATTCATGGAAACATTCTCCCACACATTCTGGGAGACAAGAAGATCAGTCAAGACTTTCTGTGTAGCTGCAAGGGCAGAGCTGTGCTCTAGGAAAGTAAATAATCTGATAGCAGATAATTTAATGAAGTCAAATAAAACTAATTAAACTAAAAGAAGGTATTTGTATTTAATGCTATAAAAGGAACAAAAGCAAATGGAAGGGTTACTGAGCTTGTTTCAAAATTTTATAGTAGACCATTTCAGACCTCTTACTACTTGTCTTTGAGGTGGTGGCTTTTGTCTTCATGGTTCTTGTTACAGCTTTCAACACAACTCTGTGTAATTTGTGTCCTTAACCGCATTTGGAGTAGGCCAGGCTTAAAATTCAAAGTGGAACAAGGAATTTCGCTGCAAGGATTAATGTAATCAATTATGTTTTGTATGCAGATCTGGAAGTGTCAAAAATCATTGGACTGAGATTTACTCCTTTGTGGAAAGCCTGGCTGAGAAGTTCATAAGGTAAAGTTTTTTTAAGATGATACTTTAATTTCCTATATATAATTTATTTTTTTGTTCAATGTTTATTAGCAAATGAATTTCTGCTCAAGTAACGAATGTGATGTGGGTCTGGCTTGTTTTCTTTCAGTCCAATGTTGCGGATGTCTTTCATTGTTTTTTCTTCACGAGGCACTACAGTAATGAAACTAACAGAGAACAGGCAAGTACCTCCCACGGCTTTCCTCCAGAAATACCCTCTATCTCTTCTCTCAAACAGTGAGTGGCCCCACACCCAGAATTTTGAGATCTGTCTTGGTCCTTGGTGTGGCACCAACTGAAATTCTCTCCTCTGTTCCCAACTGGAGGAGGGCTTAGAAGGCCTTTGGGTGTCCTGCTTCAATTTTCTTTTCAGCTTTGTAAGAGAAAGGTAGCACTGGGCTGCCTGTTCTTTACTGTGGTATTTCAGGGAGAAACTGCATTTCCTGTTGAGGATCCAGGTACATTCTTGCTATCCCCAACTACTCAGATAAGGACAATTTTTGTGGAAGAGATCTCAGACCCTTAACTGGTGAGCAGAGGAGTGTATGGGAGTCCCCCAGTGCCCTTGGAAGGGACCCAAAGCCCTGACCTTTACACCAGCAGCTGTTTGTCCCCAGTGCTGGAACAGGACCTCACCAGGCTGCGGCACCCCTCTCCTGGGCTGCCTGCAGACAGCACCTGTGCCAGAGGTGGTTTGCAAAGCCAAATGACAGCCTTTGTATGAAAAAAATGGAGCAAAATTTTTTGTTGCCAACTTCACAACAAAATTCTCTTCCATTAAAAACCAAATGAATAAAAACCCCCAGACAAACCCCCAAACCACCACTGAAAAAAGCCCGAACACAAAAAATCCCCACCTCCCAAAAATTGTTCTTTTTTAAATTTAATTTTCCTTACACATACAAATCTCTATCGTTGGGATGTTTCTAAGTGCTTTTTTTAAAAAGCCTTCACCTTTGCTGCTGCTACTGTCTGTGTGAGAGGGCCTCAATAGTACCGGGCACCCAATAAAGTAATGGGAACTCTGGAGCAGAAAGAACAACTACTCCAAATTTGTACTCCAGGGACTCATCCTAAGCCAAAAACCCTGCAGGGCTCTTGCATTTCTGCTGGCTCCCCTGAGTTTTGTTTCAGGTCTCCATCATGTATCTTGGTGGCAGAGCTCAAACTTGCTTACTTACTTTTCCTTGGTGAATTTTTGCTCTTTGCAAGGCAGAAAGTAGACAGCTCTGTCAATATGTTGAACATGGTATTAGAGTTTTCCCTCTACTAAGATCCTGTTCTCTGTATGGATCACTGTGTGCCTTTTCAGCTCATTTTATACTTTGAAAGGGTAAAAATGTGCTTTTTCCTCTAAGGAATCCCCAATCCAAGCTCCTGATTTTTACTTTCATCTCATATAGCCTCCTGTATTCTCTGTAATTGTGGTTGTGTCACCTAAAATACCCAGTTGCAAAATGGAGTTTAGAAAGTTTCTCACTATTCTTTTAAAGAAAGGCTGCCCCGTGGCATCTGGAGCTGATGTTTGAACTACCTGTGTCTTATCTGTTGAAGATTTGTGCCTTGTGTTCCATTAATGTAATGAAAACTTTGTCAAGAATTACGGTCTTTTTGTGATCAGTGATCAATTAAATTATGAATGTCCCTGAACAATCCTCTTGGTTAGAAGGTATCTGGGGAGTAAGAAGCTATGCAGCAGGGGTCATGGCATGCAAGTGCCTCTGTTTCCAGGAAGCAGTCTGCGCCCCAGGAAGGCTGATGAGTCCCTGGTCTAGGATAGGAAATCCTCATCATTCCTATTATATTCTCTTATCTTTGGGGCTCTGTCTTTAAAATGGAAAAAAATCTATTCCAGGCTGTCCTGATGACTGATGGAATAGAGAGTTTTAATTTGTTCAGTTTTTGTGACAAGGTCATAAGCTTTTAAACTCTGTTTTGTTCTGCAGTTTGTCAAAGTTTAATATCTAGCATTGGCATTAATTCAATCTTAGCCTGACTCAGAGTATACGAGAATGAGGGAGCAGGGACGGAATTGCATCGTCAAAATATGTTACCCTAATGCTGTACCCTATATCTAGTTTTGTACTCCTGTGGGTGTTTGGCTGAGAAATTGTGGGTTTTGTAAAAAAATCTTAGTTCAATCAGTGTTTCAGCTGATGTGTATGCACTCTGTGCAGTTGATTGACAGGGTGCATAATCTAGCTGTGGTACAGGAATAGCTCAACAAAAGAAAAAATAACCTCTAATAAAATGTTCTCCTGGGATTTTTTCATTTTTTTTATTTGTGTTTGGTTTTTTTTCAATCCAAAGGGAAGCCATAAGACGAGGGCTCAACATCCTTAAGGAAGAAGTGCCTGGAGGAGACACGTTCATGCATGAAGGATTTAAGAGGGTACACATCATAGTACCTGCTTTCTTTGTTTTACACATACAAACTTTTCTTTCTTCTTCCTATACTTAAGAGCTAACCATATGCTACACTTTGTTGCAGGCAAATGAGCAAATTTACCATGAAACCTATGGAGGTATGTATTGTGTCTCATTCATGTTGTGTGTCTGCATTGAAAAGACAGGCATTATAGTTCTTTTTATGACCCGCAGTAAACCCGCTGAAAGAAGTATTGGAGAAGGAGTGGTGTTATGCAATGTTGCATTCCATTTTGACTACAGCCCTACTGTTAAACATGTGATTCATGGTTTATTGAGATCAGAGAAGACCAGCATGATCCCAGATCTGCCCACTGCAGAATGCAGACCCAACCATTGCAGCCAGAGCTGCCCATCTTGCACCCAGGAGACAGGAATACCCATGTTTTTCTGGTCCCTTCTATCCTGATGCACTCACCCCTGTCTGCTTTGTGGTGCCACATCCTTGATCTCATTAGTGTAGGTGTGAATGAGGGTTTTGCATCAGTGTGAATGATTTGTGTTCAGATACTGAGTTGCTAAAATGTGCATTTTCACTAAATTTTGAGAGGAAAGTGTATTTGTGGTTTTTTCTGTGCCAGAAGAAGACGTAGTTAGTTAACACGATTTGCCTAGTTCATACCCTGGTGTGAAGTTGTTCTCATTTGTGGGCTGATGGTCTCTTTGGAAAATGGAGAAACAGGTCAGTGCCTGTTTATTAAAATAGGCTGTGAGTGTAGGGGCAGCAGCTCTGCACAGTGTTGCAGCATTTCTGCCAGTAAAATCAAGGCTCCTGAAGTGTCTGACTGAAAACAGTTTTACGTCATGTATATTGCTAAGGACTAATCAAGTATTCTGTAACCTGGATTAGGAAGGAAAAAGAGTAGTTGAAATCTGGATTTAGAAGCTAAACTACCAGGGAAGAAGCAAGTGTTGAAAAGAAAACAAGTAAGATCTCCAGGTTTTTTCAGCCTTTTTCAAGGGTGCTGGGCAGAAAAAAAAAAGGGAATCCAAGCTTTTTTTTCCCCCAAATTGCAGGTCATTTTTTTGAGATTTATGTCTGTGTCTGACATGACATGGGAAGGACTGTGTGGCATAAGAAACCTGTCAGAACTAATCAGTCTTTAATTTCAGACAGTATGGGGGAAGACACTTGAAATTGTAACAGATTATTTTGAAAAAATAACAGATACTTGCCTGAAAGTAACATGTATGTGTATTAGTTACTCTGCATAAGAGCTATGAACTCAGAATGGTTGGTTGAACCATAGTTTGCATGTTAATTTGGTTTAATTTTGTTAATAGGTTGCCTTTTTCTAGGTAGCATTGTATTCTATACTACATTACATATATGAATCTCTTCAGCTATGCAACCTTCTCACTTAAGTTTAGATGGGATATGAAATGTTGTATCACAAGGCATGATTTTTTTCTTGATGAACCTGATCTTAAGGTTTTCACATGCTCAGAATTCCTGTGAATTTCACTGGAAGTTCTTGTTGCTTGAGAACTGTAGGACTGACCTCCCTATAGAAGCTCATTTCATGCCATATTCGGTGGGGTTGCTCTTTCAAGGCCTGCTGGAGGGGAAGGTAGGATGGCAGGAAAACTACTTTTGCAGAGGTATCTCTCACTACAATCTCTGGACAGTGTTTATCTAGAGACAAGTTTGTCAGGAGAAGAGAGGAAACCTCTCATTCTCTGTGAACCCATTTTGTCAGGTCTCCACGTGAGAGGTCTGGCTGCAATTTTAGCAAGTGCCCTATTTTGTGCAGAACAGATAAGTCGGTGTGTGGGCCTTGCTAGAGCAGCACTCCCCCTCCAGTGATGCCTGTGACATGAAGGGGCGCAGGTTTTGGCTCATTGCACACCTTGCATCTGGCCTTCAGCTGGTGTATCACCAAGTCCATGCAAATCAGCCCGAGAGCATGGCCTGATGGGTTTGTGTTTATTTGTCAGCAGAAAGGATTGCCTCACTCCAGACATTTTTTTCCATTGCTGAATCCTGTGTCATGTGTACGCAATCTGTTGTTAACTGTCCTCCCCGCAGGAGTCCGGACTGCGAGCGTGATTATTGCCCTGACGGATGGCGAGTTGCAAGACGCTCAGTTCTATTACGCAGAACAAGAAGTAAGTCACTTTTATGTTTATCCAAACTAATTTATGTCAAACCTGTACACATTTACTGCTGGCTCCACTCATTATGTGGCTTTGCACTTAATGGCGGTTCTTGGGTTTTTTAGGCCAACAGAGCCAGAAGCTTTGGAGCCATTGTTTATTGTGTTGGAGTGAAAGATTTCAATGAAACTCAGGTAACTTGCTTACTTTCTCTTGTTGTGTTTTTCTGTTATATTACTGCACAAGTAACAGCATCAGATGAAGGCATTTATTTAATTATTTGAGGCACAAATCATTTCGTGTCACTATGATGTCTTTTAGCAAGTATGAAAGGGCCTGGTTTTGTTCACTGTAATTTTGTTTTCCTCATGATTTATGATTGTCTTTCTTTGCAGCTGTCAACGATTGCTGACAGCATCGATCATGTTTTTCCAGTTAAAGGAGGCTTTTATGCCCTAAGAGGAACCATTGATTCAGTAAGTTGGATATTCTGAAATGCAGTAAATGGTGCCCTTTCCTACATGAATAAACCATAGATGAAAATGGTTACCAAAAATGCCCTTATCTAAATCTTTTAGATTCTGAAGAAGTCTTGCATTGAGATCCTAGCGGCTGAACCATCCAGTGTTTGTTCAGGAGGTAAGTTTCCACAAGAACAGTGTGTTAAGGCAAATGAATAGCACTGATGAAATGTCAGTAATAACCCAATGTGGTATTGAAGCTAGAGCCTGTGGATCTGTTAGAGCATCCTCTTGAGCCATGGCTAAAGCCCTGCATGTTCCTTCTCAGCTTGAGAAAAACATTCTGACAATAAACATGTAGCTGCTGTGGCTGCGTACCAGCTTGGAGAGTTGACAGAGGTAACACTCAGCGAATTGGGTATACCACTATTTAAAGAATCAGAGAGAGAGAGAGAGACAAGAAAAGTGATGTAAAGCCAGATTGACAGAGGTATTTTAGGATCTAAAGGCAATATCTCACAAGTTTCTGGAAAGACTGCATTCCTGGGATCTGCTAGGACTTATCAGCAGTTAGAAAAGATTTTGCAAAATATTTACAGAAATTTAAGGTTTATTGAAACAAATATAATTTGCTGCATAGACCAAGATACCTCTTGTGTTTTCCAAAATGCTAATATTTTACTTATTTGAAAGAAGCATTATTTTTTATGGTAAACGTGAAGGATACCCAGAGGAGCTGTTGATAATTTCATGCCTTTTGTGTCTAGTATGTTTAACTTGGATTTGTTCTGGTTTGTTAGCAATTCTCTTGCTGTGTTTTTGTCTACTTTAGAGGCTATTGCAGCAGAGTGAGAGTGACACCGTAAGTTTGCTGCAAGGTATAGTTTTCAGCATGGTTGTTTAGCTCTAGTGTTAGGGTCTTGTGTACATTTCCTTGTACACTGTAGAAAGGAGCACATGAAAATGGCAGTGATGCATGAAAGCTGACCTTGAAAACAGATAAAATATGAAACTCAGGAAAAATCTAGTAACTATCACAGAAGAGAAATTGTTCACTCTTCATTTCCATATGTCAATCACAGTATGATCTTACCCTGAATATTTCAGTTGTGTCTCTTGAATTATTCCTAAGTATATTAATGTGGACTAGATGTAAAATCTCGTCTGTAGAAAATTTAAAGGAATGATTTTACTTTTAAAAATATTGTGGAGTTGATTAAAAAAAACAGTTTTAAAGCTTTGAAATTTAAAGCTTTTTATTTCATAATACTTTCCCTTTTTTGCTTAGTTATTGTATACCTGACAATTTTTTGTGCAAAGCTTATTGCAAGCTGTCCTGTTCAACAAAAGTTCATTTAGCCACATGAAAATATGAATGTTCCAATAGGATGGATTTCAGTAGTATTCTTACAATTGTTTGGAACAATGTTAAGAATATTGGAAAGTTGAATTTGAAACAGTTTTTTCAAATGGAATGTTAAAAATGTTGTTAGGGAGTGTTTGAGAAAATAAATTCTCAAGAAAAAAATTTTCTTTCAACAAAATCAACATATTTCAGCAAAAAGAGTAAAATTTCTTTTTTTCCCAAAGGATAATGAGTTCAAACCACTTAATTTTTTGCTAAGCTTGCTAGGTATTATGACAAAAGTGATTAAAATTACAGAAGTACACTTTAAAAATAGTTTGCCCTTAAAAAAAACCCTAAACAATATTGTTGCCTTACTTGGATCTGTAGAAGTTTTTCTTTGTCTTTGTGGCTTTCAAACAAGACCAATACATATTGGGCGGAATCGCGCTCTGTGTATTGCTGCTGGTTCAGCAAGGTACTGGCACTTCTTTCACTTAAAATCTGAGGTTTGCTCTGGCGCTGTTGACCAAGCAAGGGCTGGCATGTGGTGAAGCTTTGCTGCCCAATCTCCACGTGCTTGAAGGTTTGTTTGTAGCAGCAGAGAGCTTGAAAATGGGAGGAAGCCAAAGCTGCAGCTCCACATGGTGTACACTATACACAGTTGTATTTAAAGTATTAAAATCTTTAGCACTACAAATCAGGCCTGTAATAGCTTTTATTATTATCCTACAAGCCACAGCTGAAATTACCTCCTGCAAGAGGTTTTACAGCATGAGGCTACAAATATTTACATTTGTGCTTTGTTTTATTATCCTTTATTATCCCACTTACTTCAACATAGCTGGAGATTCATCTGTGCACCACTGTCTCCTGGAAGGAATCTCCTGAGATTAAATAACTTTTTTCATGGTAGTGTGAATCCAGTTCTCTGGACAGTTATACTGCTACTCTTTGTAATGTGATTTATTTTTTTTTATGTGCTTCATTTGGACTTTAATGCAAAAAATAATGAAGCCTATGCAGTAGTGTCAGAATTTTTATGCATTAAATATTGGTAATTACTGATGTAGTTTACTGATAATGTATTATTATGTTAAGATATATTGCCACTGAAACCTACATCAAAATATATATACATTTGCATGGTGCATGTACCCACTGACTGAAAATTAAAACACAACATTTTCTAGAAATTCACCATTACTCCCTCTTTTATGTTAGGAATGTTTGGTTGGTTGGTTGTGTTTTTAAATACATAATAGAAATTTGCATTTCAAAATGATGATGGAAAAATACTGGACCTTTGGAAAGTGCAATATATTATCACATTCTCCAGCAAGGATATTTATCTGTCTACATCCTTGAGATGTGTGTCTGTCCATGCTTTTTGTATGAAACTTACCTGAGTGAGGAGGTGATAATTGGTTTAGCCTTTATTTAGCATTGCTAATAACTTTTATGATTTGGTGTGAGATCCTGAGGGGTTTTTGTGGCTCAGTGGAAACAGTTATGATCAGAGCTTAAAGCAGGGTCTGAGTTGCTCCTTGTAAGTGTTCTCATAGTTACTACTGCATTGGTGATTGCTGGTGATCTTGGCTTCATTTTTGATTTGCCAGAGGTTTAGCAAAATGCTAAAGGAACAATTTCTATGTGTGGACCATTCCAGTTGGGACTCTGGCTTTCTGTGACAAAGCTATCTGGCAAGTCCATTTACAAACTGATCTCATCATACTGTGACAGCTATCTGATGTTTAATGTTTTCTGACCCTGTAAATTCATTGTCCCCAATGTGGAGCAGTTTAGTTGGATCCTTCCTGTTCCCTCTGATTTAAAGTGACCAAGACATGCAGCCTGTAAACAGGCTATCAGTGCAGAGTCAGAGGTGCCTCATCCCGTTTGACAGCATCATTGCTTTGATTATGCTTATGGCACGCAGACGTGATTGAAAGGTTTTGTTGGATGTGGCATCCTACTGGCCACATCAACTACCAGGTGTGGATGCAAGCAGTCAGCTCCTCATCAGAGTCAGAGAAGCGGAGCCGACAGCACAGCCAGTGCACACCAGCTTCAACCTACCATCTCGCTGCCAGCACCGCCCGGTTATTTCAGTGCTGACCTTTTTCCCTTCGCTGTCTTGTCAAAAGCTGCAATCTGTGATCTGACAGTAACTAAGGAAGAAAAGGACGCAGCCAGAGCCAGGGCGCAAAATTAAATGGAATTAGCCATTTCAACAGACCATCACCCAGAACACGTTAATGCTCCAGAGCAACTGAGGGCGCAGGCTTCTGAACTGCAACAACAAACCCAGTACCAGCTGGTTACATGTCCCTGCAAGTCTGGTACATTGTCAGCTTGTGTTGGTGGACAGGTTACTACCCAATCGCTTGTTCCCAACTGACTGTGCAGAGTGGCATCACAGTGAAAAGAATGACAGGAGAGGTAAACTGTCCTGACAAGATGAAACTTCTAGATGCAGCTTTTACCTTTGATGTCTTGTGTTAAAAGTTTCTTACTTGCTGCATCTTTTTAAAGCCACCGAAACAGCTACCAGTTAAGCTTTTGTCATTGCTGCCTTTTAAAGTGATTAATTCATGAGAAGGGGAAGAAAAATTTAAGTGCAATTTTGTTTTAGCGAGCTTCTTCTAAAATATAAAATTGAGGTGGGGAAAAAAATTATCGTCTTGGCTGGGTGTTCAAGCCACTGTGAAGTGGGCTGGCTACAAGCAAGTCTGGCAGTGTGTGGTCCCAGGCAGGTAGTTCTGGTGGGTGGGCAGAGGCCCAGTTGCCCTCAAGGCTGGTCATGACTCTCAGCTCTGCTGGCAAAAAAAGGGATGCTCATCAAGAATAATTCTCAGAATATCAGCTGGGTTAGATGTGGAATGGCTCAGGGCATGAATCTGACTAAGAGTAACTCAAGATTCTTACTGGAGTAAGAAGCAGATGAATCTGTACTACAGTCCATTTTCATTTGTTTGAAGAAATTCCCACCATCCCCCATGAGAACCAGGATGTATAACCCTTCCCATTAAAAAGAGGCCAAAATCTGATGCTGGGTTTGTGTATTTGGCTCTTGGTGTGCTCATTGAGATCTCAAATTTTTATCATCTTTCTTTAGCAAAGTACCTAAGCACACGTTTCATTTCAAAATGCACCTCAATAAATAGTTTATTTTTCTCTTCCCAAAAATATCTTCTTTGATTCCCATGTACCTTGTGGCTTTCGTCAGTTCAGAGCCCTGCTCTAGCGCAAGTTACCATGATGAAAATGGGAGTATGGATTTCCAGTGCTTGATTGTAATTTGACAGTGCCCTAGTCCAATTCACCTGGAGTTGCATTAGACCTCAATGCAGTGAGAATGACAATAAGTGAGAGTGTTTTTGGCAAAAACAAGCTGTTTGTACAGAAAAGTTAAAGCAGTCCTGCTAGCTTGCCTTGCAGTAGCTTGATAATGAAGGGCAGGCAGATGAGGCTGAGTGTATTTCAGCCACCTTTGGGCCTCAGGTAGTGTTATCCAATAACGATTCCTTCCTCCAAAGTATACAAATAACATGGCAGTGCCTTGTATGGAATGTTAATAAAAGGCAAATCTTATATTGCTAAAAATCATGTACTACACCCCTCAATCCTACCAACATTTTTTTGCTCTCCCTTTTAGTGTGTTCATCAAAGTATAAATGATGATGCAGGTAGACTTGTTATGGTTTTACTTGCTACTAGTGAAGTACTATATAATTTATTCATATTTATTCTATTTGTAGCTTGAAGACCAATTGGTCCTGTATTGTGCTGTTATTCCCCATGTGTTGGGCTGGTCTCAAACGCTGTTCAGAGGCTGGTGTGAGAGCTCTGTGGAGGACTTGGTTAAAGTAGAAGATTCATACATGAAAGTGCAACTTCTGTGCTTTCCCTTGCTGTGTGCCAGGGATCTCAGCTGTCAGCTGGCTGCTTGTATGCAGTATCAAAGGGAGTTCCAAAAGTGTACTGGAGACAGAACAAATTTGTAACATGTCTCTCCACCTGCCTGCATTAAAGATGTTATCTCTGTGGTCAGTGTAGCAGCCACAATGGCTTTTTGTGTCCTACAGGGAAGTTTCCCTTGCCACTTCCCTTCCTGGTGCATCTTGTGCCGAGTTTGGCAGTTCAGGCACACCCTAGAAGAAAGGAGACTGTGGCTCTGTGTTGGGCTTAAACTGTGCACAGTAAAAGGAAGGGAAGAATTGCAAACTGTTGTGTTGTTAGAGCTCTGAGGAGAAGTGCTAACTATGTAGGTTACTAACGAATAACTTCAAAAGCTTGCTGGGGAGAAGCTGAGAAAACAAAGCCAGATTTCTTAATACTTTTCTTCCTCAAGTTACTTTCCTGTCTCAAACTGTACTGGCTATAGTGACACCAGGTGCTTTCATGATAGACATAAACTCAGCAATCCTACATCTACTTGACTCTTCCCTTCCCCTTCTCCTGCATATTTCTTTTCCTAGCAGATGCTCAGACAGGCATTACTGATCTCTCTGGCAATGAACAGAGTTATTTTGTAGGTTTGTGAGTAATCTCAGTGCATGGCAATATGATCAGTAGTGCCAGCAGTGGAGGGCATGTGCAGCGGGAATCTCACTTCTGATAGCACCCTTCCTAGACTGGCTTTACTCAAATGCAACACTGCTCTATTATTAAAAAGACTCTTGGGAGTGTTTGCCAAAAAACCCGAACCTGATGATGCTTCTCCTACTTGAATGAACAAATCATAGTTGCTTATCACAATAATGTCAAAAATCACAGGTGCCTTGCCTATCAGGACTAAAGCAACAGAAGCTGTGGCAGGTTTCTCCTTGTGTCACTGGTGGTTTCAGCTGCTAGGGCAGGGATGTGGGGGAAGAGCACAAAGAAAACAGTGGTGCCTGACTTGTTAGGCATTCCCATGCAGAGCAGATTTTAGTGGGGGCTCAGTTATTGCATGGGCAGGAGCACTGGTTTTTCCCAGGGTTTGTACCAGATGCAGAGCTTTCTCTCTGAGTCACAGCAGGTTTAGGAGAGGAGTCCCGTTTGTCAGCATCTGCCTGAACAGAGCTGCTGCTGAAAACCCAGTGCTATCTGCCACGAAGATTAGGGGGGAGGACTTGTACTTGAGGTTAGCAAAGGTGTCTGTCCCAAAAGCCATGGAGGAACCATGAGATAACATCAGTCAAGTCAGACTTAGTTTTACTGCGGCACCTTGAAGGCATTGCAATTCTGTGTTACACTTGCAGGAGCTGACTTTTGGTAAAGAGAAGACTCTGAAGCACTGATGCCACTGTAGCACTCTTGGACATTGCTGCTGAATAGAGAGTGTCAGTGTGGATGTTTTATTTCAGGCATAGGGCAGAGAACAGCAACTGTCATGTTTTAATTCAGGTCATTCCAAACAGAAATGCTGTATTCAAGTTATTTCTCATAAATTTTCTGTATTTTTACTTACAGAATCCTTTCAAGTTGTGGTAAGAGGCAACGGCTTTTATCATGCAAGAAATATCGACCAGGTACTCTGCAGCTTCAAGCTCAATGACAGCCTTACTATCAGTAAGTTTGCAGGCGGTTGGATTGCAGTGACCCTTGTGGCTGTGTCACTTCTTGGGACACAGGCCAGCTCTCATCCCTGCTAAGGGGAGTCCTTGCAGCAGATGTGAGAGGGTGCTGGGGTAGAGGTGTGCACTTAAGAGAAGCTTGAAATTCATCCTTATTCAATGCAGTGACCTGTGGGCATTGTGTAGTGACTGTTTACACAGGGCATGCTGTGGCACAGAGATCTTAGCACCATTGTAGGGATGCACCTGGGTGATGCACACAGCAAGAGAGGAGTGGGAATCAGGTTTTAAGATGGAGCCTTAAAATTGCTTCCTATTCCCTTGTTCATCACCAGTAAAAGAAATACTGCTATCTTGATCCCTTGGTGGTGTTTTCAGAGTTTTTATTCACCAGTTCAAGAGACAGTTGCCATAAAGCCAGGCCTCCCAGGCATACTCTGTTCCTCTCTGACACCAGTTACTGGTCCCATCATAGTGGCTGTGTAGCATGGAAACTCCCTGTCATTACTGTGCTGAACAGGGTCTTTCGTTTGCTGTCTCAGCAGCCAGGCAAAGGACTGAATGGCCAAAAAACTTGGAGTGTCCAGTTTCTCAGCAGTGCTCTCTCATTCCTGAGAAGCCGTGTGTGTCTGGCAGAGTGAAGCATGGAGTGGGGAGGGGAGCTCTGCTCCTTTTTCATATATGCTACCCTTGTGGCCTGAGCACAGTAGAGGCTTTCATATCCTGTTGTGGCCAGACTGGTGCCTTTCCTAGCAGCGAATTCACTTACAAGAGGGAACACATGAATTGCTCCTTCATTTCTCATCCTAGTTGTCTATGTTGATGCTGCAGTCAATCAGCTCTGGTGGTCTTGCATTTATTCCACTTATAGCTATGCTTTAACCAGTATTTGTTTTTTGTGGTTTGTCAGTTAGACAGACTTCTTTGCATTTTCTTCCTTGTTCCTAATCCATTAGCACCTTGACTGGACTTCACACAATGAGTGCTGACCTGGGCCTGGAAATATACGGGAGGAAAACTCTTATGATTCCATTCCAGCTCCATGCTGTGTTTTCATTGGGTTAGGTTTGCAACAGATGTTGTGATGAGATGCTGATCTATGCTGGCTTTTTTTCCCTCAGGCTGGCCCTAAAATATATCACTGATTTCCATGCCCTCATCTCTGCCAAGCCAGAGAAATGAGTTCCGTTCAGGTGTGCTTGAAGTGGATGAAGCATGAAGGAACAACTCTGTTGTTGCTTGAGTTAATTTTTTTTCCTAGATAAAAAGAGTAAACAAGCCTTTAACATATAAATAAGATGGCAGCTTTTACCAGCCTGTTATTCCCCTGGGTTTGACTTTTGCAGAGCAGTCTTTCTCCAGGCTGGCACCACAGTTGCTTTGCTGGCCATTCAGAGCTAAGCTATAGTCACTGGAGTGATGTATCTGCTCTGTGCCTCAGCTCACACTCTTTTGGTGGAGTGGCATTGCAGGATTACTGCTGAGCCTCCTGTCTGTATTCATGGGACTTGGCTTTCTGAATGTGACTTTGGAAAGCAACAGGATTAACACTGCAGACTCCTGGAGCAGTGGAGTGCAAGGAGGTGGGAAGACATGTGTGCCCTTGTGTTTGACTCTGCCTGCACCAAACCCTTATAAACGTGGGCTGTTTACAGATGGTGCTGCCACAGCGGGGAGGTTGGGTCCAGGAGAAGCAGCTAGTGCAGAGCAGGTCCTCATGGTTAACAGCAGTCATGGCCCCTCTCTGCCTGTTTTCTGTAAATGACCAATCATCATTGGGGTTTAGGGTTTTTTTCCCCAGTATTTTTCCATTTGAGTTCCACCTGATCTCTCTCCTTCCTTTTTCTTGGGCTCAGACAATGCAGCCTTGGATTCTCTTTTGTGTGTGTTTGGACATGGGTAGACAAAACCCCTAAACTTTTGAGCCCTTGAGTAACTTGAGGGGTCAGAGTATTCAGTGTGGTTAGAGGTTGCGTGTAATTTTCAGATAGACATGATGAATACTGCTCAAAACTGAATTCCAAATGGCTGATCATTGCTGTCAGGAACAGAGATAAACTTCCAATTTCTAGCTGTGATATCTCTAGCCTGATAGCATCATGTTGGCACCAACATGGGTGGTTATTCTAGTACTTGGCTTTGCAATCAGCACCACAGGGAGTATTGGTACTTGCCAATATACTGAGTTCATCTGTGGCTGTCATTGGTGTCAGTGCTTCTCAAGGGAGTGGCCTGCTTGGAACAATTTGTTTTTTCATCCCTAATAGTTATATTAATTTCTTTTCAGATGAAAAGCCAACTCTTGTTCATGATACATACTTACTTTGCCCTGCCCCCGTGATAGAAGATGCTGGACAGTAAGTATTGCTTTCCAGCACGTGTCAAGACAGAGTGGACTTCTGGGTGAGGATGTCGTTACTGAGCCAAAGGCTCAGGAGTTTGCCCAAAGTGTCAAGCTAATAAATTTGTGTGCGTGTGTCATATTGCAGCCATCTCCTTTGTGCCAAATCCTTTCCTAGTATGAGCCAGCACAGCTCTGTTTAATGTTGGGTCTTCAGCACAGTTTAACCAAAGGTCTTTTTGGGCCATGGCCCCATATCATAGAATCACAGACTGGTGATTCCTCCTCTCTTCCTATATCCTGTTTTTTCAGACCAAAAGGTAATTAAATTCAAGAAAAACTTTTAATTTTGATGGAAAGGAGATGCTTGATTGGAATTCCTTTGCTGCTATTGTATATGTTGTTTCCTGTATTTTGCTCTGCTGTGTCTAGTGTTGATATTTTTCAGCCTATTTAATCCTGTAGACTTCTGGGAGACATGGCACAATGCCCTACCTTTTCCCTAGGTGATCTTGTGGGTGTTTAAATACTGCACTGGGGCTAAGGGTGAATGCCTCCCCCCTCTTTTGTATTTGTGGGTGAAGAAAATTAATTTGATGGGGTTTTGTCATTTTTTTTACTATTACTTCAATTTTTTTTCTTCCATAGACCCTTTCTCTGATATTGGTGAGGTTAGGGAAGATTCTTCTTGAATTTCACTGGCATATCAGTGTTTTTGCCCTTCTTGATGTCATTGCAGATATTCTGGATTTGCTTGGATACAAAACAAAACACATTCTGGCTCACTGACAGAAAGTTTTCTTTAAATAAATAAAGTCTTAAAGCTTCTTGTGTTATCTACAATAGTACTGCAATTGTCTGCTCACTGTCCTAGTGCCCTTTGCCCCAGGTGGGATGGGTTTTTTTTAATAAAGAGCGTATGTCCTAGTTCAAGTAAGGTAACACACAAATGGTGGCTCCTGGGCAAGCAGGGAGGCAAATGCAGGCAAGTGCCTGAGGCCATGAAAATGCCCTGACTCAACCGAGCATGCTATTCATAAACCAATGGCTAAAACAGAGCAAAGGTAACAATGGGTGTAAAGATGACACTAAAAATAAACGTATCTGTTTTCTGCTCTAGGGTGGTTTTCCTACAAGTCAGCATGAACAACGGGCTAACATTCATCTCCAGCTCTGTCAGCATCACCAGCACACACTGTGTGAGTAACTCCAATGGGGCTTGACAGAGGAACCATGAGACCTTGGAAAGAGGTGGTTGTTCTTCAGGCAAAGCCTCCTTGAGTGAGCCTGAGCTCTCTGCAGTTTCTGCCTCACTGCTGCTGACTGGATCCCAGCAGCTCTTGGGAAAATAACCAGGGCTATTTACGATCAAATTCTTATTGATGATGGATATATCAGGATAGATAATGATAGATTTTCTGAGTAAAACCTTATAATAAAAGGCACCCTGCCCATTCCTACCCCAGGAGAGAAATCCTCAAAACTAGGATCTTAACAGAAGGAGATCTGAGAAAATGATGGAAGGAGCATCAGGGAGCAATGTTAAGCCTTGGGGTCTCTGATGGGACCCAGGTAAAAGGTACAAGTGTTAGGACTTGTATCTGGAAAAGCCACAGAGGGAAAGGACAGTGATGCCTGTCCTGCATCACATGGTCAGAAAGACCAGGTGGAGTGTCAGGGACAAACAGCTAGAAGTGATCCTTTATCAAAATCCGATTTTTAGAATCAAATAAGCAAACTAAGAAACTGATTAATAGATAAGTAGTTGTCTTCCTTGCCTTGGGGTAAAAATAGATAGTGCCCATAGCTGGTGCAAGCAAGTACAGTAATGAAATATGTGACCTTGTGCTTGTGGTCTAAACCATGTTGGCTGAAGTACCTGATAGCAGTTCGTATCAAACTTGAGCTTTATTGTTATTAGTGTCAAAAGGACTTTTATAGCCTATGCCAAATGCTGTCATATTGGTTTGTAATCATTGTTGGCCATTTTGACAGCTGGAGAACAGAAGGGCAGGAATGCAGATAGAGGCGACTGAAACTCGTAAATCTAATTTTCCAGTGTTTTCAGCAATGAAAGTGGGAAATATCACCAGAATGCCAGAACAGTCTGGGTTGCAGGGACACAGTTTAGCAGAGATGTGTTTGCTTCTTTACTTGATTATTTCTATTTTGCCAAAACTTTCTTGCAAATTTTCTATACTGAAGACTGATATTTTCACATTTGATTCCACTGTTTTACCTCAGGTATAATAAAACCTTTCAAGTCTGCAGTGAAACACAAGTGTTAACTGGTGCATTTAGTTACCCATATGTAATCTATTTCTGATGAAGACTGAAGTCTCAACCCTAACTGGGATTCCTAAAGGCCAGAGCATGGATGAAGGAAGCGTTTCCTTTTGGTAGCCTTAGGATAAAAAGAAGAATCCAATCTCCAGTCATGTCAATCTGACAGTTTTTGACCAGCCTCTTGCAGATTGAATGTGAAGGAGGCAGGAAGCCTGATTTGCAGCTGATACAAAAATACTGTCTTGCTCCTGTTACATCCCATAAGCAGGGAGGTTGGCAGTTCACTTTCCAACTTTGTCTTAATTTCATGCATTTCACTCTTCTCGTTTTAGAGACTCCCTCCATTTCCTTTCCTTTCCTGTTTCCTTTTCTGTGGGTGGCAGTCAGCTGGCCTGCTCAGCTCTCCTCCCCAGCTGGTCCTTCTGTCCTTTCTGTACAGTAAGTATCTTCACTATAATCCAAAAGCCTCTGTGTGATCCCTGCACTTATTTCTGTTCAGCTGCCTGAAGTCTGCTATTATCTTTTCAATGTCCAGCTCCACTATGGTGCTTTGTATCATTAAAATCATTAAAAGAAGGCTCTTTAGCTTCTTACTGCCAGCAGCTCCTGAGCTACTGCTGGCAAATGTCTGAGCAATTTATATGTGCAGTTAGCAGGGGAAAAGTGATGCCTGGGAACAAAGGCTACAAAACAAGGAAGTAATGTGTGTTTGGAGTAATAGTAGCAGTGGTACTGCATTGCTACTGTCCTTGGATTTGTTTTTAAGGAGTGCAGCAATACTTCCTAAAGTTATGATTGATTTTTACTCACCCTTTTCTCAGCAAACTGACTTCATTGGGAATTCATTTCTCCTCAAGTATCTGCTTTCCAGCTGCATTAGTTCTGCATGGGGCCATGGGAGGGTCAGAGAGGGGGGCTTAGCACTGAACTGGAGCTGGGTACTGTGTCCTCTAACAGGACTAGTTTTGAGCAGGGAGTCTGGCACATGTTGGAGCAGTCCAGCTGCCAAATAAAGGTGAGCTAAATAGCATATCTGAAACAGGTCAGTTTGTTGCATCTATAACAAAAAGCCACAGAGCAGTGGAGGGATGGTGATGCTGTGACACAGATAGGGGATAGTGGGTTACCTGCCTAAAAGCATGGAGTAGGAGCAGTGTTTGTTAGTCCCATATTGAATGTCTCAGTCCTGACAGCCCTAGGAACTGGCCTGAGAGAGAACTAGGTACCTCCCAAATCAGTAATTTGGGATTTCACCCAGACTTTGTAAAGCTCTTACTAGCTGGTACTTTCCACCCTCAGCCTTTTCATTGTCTGAGGGGAAAACACATGCACTTAGAACAGTGAATGGAATCCCTGTTGTAAGAAGGGCTAAGCATCAGTTTCTGGTGTCATGGAAGTTCAGCAACTAGTTTCAGATTTAATAAGGTGAATCTCATGGACATTATCATATAGAAATCACTTTTGGAATTTGCTTTCTTTCCCTTTATCCTCTCACCTATCCTTCAAAAATCTCTTACAGCTTGCTCTCTAGCCAACTCTTCTTTCCTCAGCCTGACTGACAGACCTTTCTTCAAGCTATTTTCACATCCTCCTAGTCCCAGGCTTTCCTCTAGTTTGCTGCTAAGTTTTGCCTGTTCCTGATACCCCTGTTGCTGGTGAATTGAACCTCTTCTCAAATTTTAAAAATTGACCATTAAAGAGGTTTCTTTTCCCAGTGTCAAAAAAAATAGCTGAAACACCAGAGTTAGTGTTAATGTTATTTCAGAACCCAGTACAGTCCAAGGACAGGACATGTCCCAGCTCATATGAAACAAATGTCTACTTTCTAAAAGCCACCTGCTCTGTATGTTCTGCAGGAAGCAAACAGCATAGGAAAACCTGATTCCTGTAGTCATCAGTGCAATAGAGAATTAATATCTCTTCTGAATGCACTAACATGAAAAGCTCCAAGTGCAAGGGATCCATCAACATTTACATAGAAAAATCAGAGCTGTGATTCCCCTTGATTGCCTAGCTGCTCTGAAAAGCTAATTTCAGGTGTCAACACTGTTTTGTTTGTTTGTTTGTTTCTAGTAATTTTAAAGAAAATTTAAATTTTATTTTGAAGGTATAGACCCTTAGCTCTGCATCCCTGAAGTGTCAGTGTTCTCTGCAGAGAGATCAGTAGATATAAGAATCAGAAACGCTTAAGATAATGATTACAGTATCTCATTTAAAATAGTCAAAACAGCCCTTAGAAGCATAGCAAGAACAAACAGCGTTATTGACTGGTTTGCATAATCACTCAGGCTAAGGTTGTGTGAGCAGTTTGAGTCAAAAGGCAACATGGGCAGGCTTGGGAGCTGATGCACTGAGCAAGTTGTGCTCTGAGCTATGACACTGACATGTGAACAGTTACCCATAAGGTCTGAGCTCTAATATTCCCATTCTTTGAATATCAGCATTTGCCTATGCTGCATCTCTAAGGATGTAAGGTTACTCTGCACACCTGAGAGTCTGTGGTCATGTAGTTTGCAATGCCATTCTGACAGTATTAAGGGACTTGTCAGCACAGAAGGGGTTGTATACAAGTTTAACCTTCTTGAATCTAGTGGGCTATAAACATATGATCAATTCATACGTAAATTATACATATATACACTGCAAAGAGGAGATGCTTCCCTGGTTTTGTGGCTTCAGATACCAAGGTGATCCTAAATGATAATAGTGATTGCACAATCTACCTGAGACCTCGTAGTGATGGAAAGCTGACTCTAGATGTGTAACTTCAGGACTCTTGCCTTGATATATACAAAGGTAACTCAGAAATAATCATCTTGCTTGCAGCTGACTGGGACCATCCTTTTCATTGCTCTTCTGATTCTCTTTCTGCTGCTGGCCATGGCTCTTCTGTGGTGGTTTTGGCCCCTTTGCTGCACAGTGGTAAGTATAGTTTTTTTATTCTATTGACTTGGTTTCATCTATTCTCTGACAAAGCACAGAGTTAAAAGTGTTGGAGTAGGTGCTTAACCTTGCTTAAGAAAAATGCTGCCACATTTGTAAAGCCCTGATTCAACAATTTGCTTAAAGTGCTTGTTGAAGTTATGCTAGTCTGGGTTTTTGATTGTTTCAAGGCCTATGTGATTTTTACATTGAAAGAGAATTTTAAATAAGCTCATGGATGTGACTCAAGTTTCTGTAGGGATCAAGACCTCCTTTAGACCAGCTTTGAAACCTGATGCATAAAAGTGTAATGGAATTTATTTACTAATGCATGCATAAGCTGTTATGATCCTCTTTAAAGACAGGAGTTAAGGGGTTTTTTTGCATTTTGTTGGTTGAGGTTTCTTTAATTTATTCAGAGGAGCTGCAGGTTCTGAGTGATTATTTTTGCACTAACTTCGTAATTATATGGTATTTTTCAGGCAGAGCTACCAGGGTTACTTATTCGAGAGCACTTCTTGACTAACCAAATAGTTCAATGCAATGGATTTGGCATCTCATCTGGGTTTATTTTATGCATGGTGAAAAGCAGTGGGGCTCATGAGAGGATTGTATGTGGGGGAATGAAGTGGGATGACTCATTTGTGATATGGGCAGGAAAGCAGAGAGGACATAGTATTGAGATGGACGAACCCTACCATTATCTCAGATTTCTCTGTTATTTGTTTATTCCAGGTGATCAAGGAGCCGCCTCCACCACCGCCTCCAGAGCCTGTAAGTGTGCTGTTTTGGAGCTGTGGCACTGTCTGCAGCCACTGTAGTGCACTGTGCTGCCCAGGAATGTCAGCCCTGTAGGTGTCTTAATGACACCTTGAAGGCCATGAGAGGAAGTCCTCTGGGTCAGGGCAGTTATTTCTGCCTTCTGGCCTCTTCATATGCATACAGCAACACTGCTTCCATCCAGAGTGAAAACAGTTGCATAACTCAAAAATCCACAGACCAACAGTTCCTATGGTATTTTGTTCCTTCTGCTGTGCATCAAACAGGTGTGTAAGCAAATCTTTGCTTCTCAAGCTCTGCTGACAGCTGTCCCTCCTTCAGTAAAGCTGCCATTGTTCTCAGCAGCCCAGACTGGTAGTAAGGAACAGTCAGGCAGCTGGAAAAAAGGACAGCAAAGGCCACACTCTTGTGGCTTTGCTACAGGAGAGGAGACAAAAGCCTGCCCTGGCTGTGGCTCTTCGGCAGAGTGACCTTTGGAAGGACATTTAGCCTTTCTCCATTTAGGTTTTGAGCTGTTTGAGGCAGGGTTGCATTTAGCTCTTTTGGGGACAGTAACTCACTGACCCTGACCTCAGCTTAGTTGCACCATACTAATTTCATGAAAATAATAGTAGTAAATAAAAGCACCACCAGAGAAAACTTATGCCTGCCTTTATTTCTTTCCTAGGCATAGACAGTTAAATGATGGAAAAATACTTGCCTAACCCACAAGAGAAACTTATTGTTTACTGCTAACTTGCTGTAACATGGCATGAATGTAAGGAGGCAACCACAGCTGCTGTTTTTGAGGTTGCCAGAGGCCACCATGAGTGTAGATGTGATCCTGTTACTTGTCCCGAGCAGCAGCACTGTGACCATTTAACTTTAGAATGCACACCAGCATTCATGCTGGGGTTAGTGTGGTTAGTGCTGTCACAAAGCCTGCAGTTGTAACCATGCTGCATTTGAAGGAGGTTTCAGAGAGCATCACACCCCTGCAAAAGTTCCAGATGCTTTGCAATTTTAAATGCAATCAGAGGGAATGAGCTGATGTAAGCCTCCAGGAATAACACAGAATACAGACGTTATCCATCCCTTTTCTCAGCCTTGTCATTATCCAGTACGGGTTGTAAGAATCATGCATTGTAATAATTTTATGTGTAATGGATTTCATTACATTTAGCTCTTGACTCCCTAGGTTTGGTGACCTGCCCTTTAGCTGCTACAGTGTGGTACTGTGTTAAACTGAATATAGGTGTGTAAAACTTGTTCTAAAGCACGAGCATTAGATTTCCGTGTGGCAGCTGTTAATGTTGCTTTGCTGTGTGTTCAGAGTAGGGGTTATTTGGTATAAATCCTTCATCAACTGGAAAAGTAGCAGCTGTTACTATTGACTCTGTCCTACTAGAGTCAGGCTTTCCAGAGGTGAGAGCTGTTAGACAGGAACACTTGAAATTTGTGTTAAATTGCATGGAAGAAGCAAAGTATCTTATCTAAAATACTCGGGTTCACAATGAAATCAAATATAAATGGATTAAAAATGCTGATGTAGTTCACTGGGTACTGGTTTAGATGTGGCATAGAACAGGATAAAACTTGTGTGTTTATTGTACTCTCAAAAGCTAACTGAAACAGCACCAAACCCAACACCAAACCACAATACCTCCATTGTGTGTTGATTACCCCAATTTAGGATAAAAAAAAATAACAGGAACAAAAAAAAAAAAGGTAAACACCAAAAAGCCAAACCACAACAATTAAAAAGCCAAACTCAAACTTCCCTTAGTAGTTAATGCAAATGTCAACTCTAGCCTTGCCTGGCCATACTAAAGAATTTGTTGGAGGAACTGACCTGTTGAACTGTAGCTGAGAGACCACGTCACTGAATAACTGATGGAAATACCTTTCTCCAAGGCATAACCTAGGAGGTAAATACAAACAAACAAAAAATAAAGCATCGTTTTAAAAAGTTGTTACTGTCTTTTGGGCTCTTAATTCCATTTACATTCCAATAGAAACATGTAGGGCAATTTTGAGAAAACACCATATGTTACCAATGTAACAATAATTTATGTCTCTCTATAGAATTTGGATTTCACTTAATTATTTTCATTTGTTTGTCTTTTTCAATTATAAAGTAAGTTCAGGTAGTGTTTCTAGAAACATACTTGTACTGATGAAAAGTAGCAGAGAGCACTGTGCATGGCCAGTCTAAGAGCAGCACGCACATCTGCATATCAGCATGAGGTACAGTTATTTGAGGAATGAAAAAATAATGTAGGGGGCTTGTTGTGCCCTTTCTTCAGCTATGTGTGTACTTGGAGAGTGTCAGGCTGTGACTTTCAGGTGCCTCAGCTTCGTGTAATGAGTCTGACAATCCCCAGTTACTTCTCTCGGCTCAAGATGATAGAGCTGGAGATGTGTTCCCAGGCTTGTTGACCAGAACCATTTGCCAGCTTTTAGTTAAGCAAGAACAGAAAAATGAACCTGAAGTTAATTCCTGGTTCAGACTCTCCCATGTTCCAGAAGAATAATCTTCAGTCTTTATAATTGCTCTGGTTCTGATCTACCTGACAGTTGTGAGAGGCTCCTGTCTGAACCCTGTTCCAAACTGTACAGCTTGAGCCAGGCTCCACAAAGCATCAAACAGTGTAGAATAACTGGTTACAGTTGCCATGGCAAAAGGGTCTGATGCACATGTTGGAAAACTCAACAGTGGTTGCTTTTTTTTCCTCTGTTAGGTGACATTAAATTCTAAACGTGCAAGCAATAAATTACTTCTTTGGGCTAACTGATCATTGCATTTTCTGCATAGCACTCTGGTAAGCCAGTATAGTGTACAATTCATCTACATTTTGCCTTTCCTTACAAATCGGGGGATTTTGGAGCTCAATGCATATTTGACTAAATGAAAGCAGCCTGGAGAAAGGAAAAGGGACATCTCTCTGGCTTCTCTAGCTAAAATTGCAGCTGCAGAGACAAGAGACTTTTTTGTTTTTTGTCAGCAAATAAGCATAACACACAAAGCCAGATATCCAAGGATTCAACCATAGGATGTTCAGCTGTTTTCCACAGTTTATGCTTTGTATGTGCGAACAGCAGTAATATCTCCCTGTCTTTCCCACAGGACTCAGATGATGAAGATGGATTGCCAAAAAAGAAGTGGCCAACTGTGGATGCATCTTATTATGGAGGTCGAGGTGTTGGTGGAATTAAGAGGATGGAGGTATTTGGCTATCCTTTAGTGTTACAAACCCCAGCACATATAATTTAAAATTGTACTGCTATGTTTTTATGTGATTTTTGAAGAGGACTGGAGACTGGGATTTAATCAGGGCTTGTCTACTTAATTTGTGCCTGCTGTCCAAGTAACATGCTATCATTTGCATGAATAATTAAATGAATCTAGTATGATGAGCCAGAGAAAATTTGCAGATTAAGAAATGAGATAAGCACCAAAAGAAGTTTTAATTTTGTGTGTCAAACCCTTTGCTGCAGTTGCATCCAGTTCTTTTGTCAGAGGAAGTTCAGGCAAAGCTACATTGGTTTTATATTTGAGGGTGCTTCTATGTAGTGCCTGGTTTCTGTGAAAGGGGAGGCTTCTCAGGAAGTTCCTGCAAGACTGCACATGAAGCATTACATCTTAATATCTTTAACCGCTTTCCTTGGAAGAATTTCATGCTTGATGCTGAGGATGTATGCTGACTGTGACACCATGGATGGTATATTGCTCTTGAATGCAGAGTCATTTTTCTGCTTGAGCTAAATCAGACAACAAAATCAGATACTAGGATATTGGATACTGAGGAAAATTTCTTCACTGGAAGGGTGATTAGGAGTGGAAACAGGCTGTCCAGGGAAGTGATGGAATCACCATCCCTGGAAGTGTTGAAAAGGTGTGTGGATGTGGCACTTGAGATACGGTTTAGTGGTGCTGGGTTAACTCAATCACCTTAGAGGTCTTACCAGCCTTAATGATTCTCATCTGCCCCAGATGCTGTGAATTCCCACAACACCTTAGATTACTGGACTGTGCAAAGGCTAGTAGTTCCAGCAATTTTTGAATGAGACTATTTTATTCTTAAATGTGTGTTTCTGATTACAGTGGGAGTTTGATGCTTTCTTAAATTTGACTTCATTCCTGGTAGCACTTGTTCATCTGATGGGAACTAATATCTGTGGAAACCACCTGCTGGTGGGGACTGCTGAAATGTCTTCTTAGAGTGTCTTCTCCTGACATCAGGTGCGATGGGGAGACAAGGGGTCAACAGAGGAAGGAGCAAAATTGGAAAAACCCAAAAATGCTATTATTAAGTTGCCAGAACAGGAGTATGAGCCATGGGAACCCAAGCCGAAGAAGCCCCATGTGAGAAAACCACCTTCCCAGCGAAAATGGTACACTCCAATCAAGGTAATGTGTCTGACCCTCCATTTCACCAACTCTCTTATGTCATGTAAGATACTATATCCCACTTCCTTAGCACAGCTTTTCTTTCAGCAGAGCTGAGAGAGCCTATTTAGAAATGTGGCTATTAATCTTCACCTTTGCCTGGTTTTGGAACACACATCTCACTTGGCACTGTATTGCCATATTTTTTTGAGAAGATTAGAGGGCATGAGCAGAGATCTTTCTTTCCTCAGCTCACACTGTCTTTTCAGGTACTCTTGCCTGTGTTGCAACAGCAGATCTCTTGAACCTTAGGGAGGGCAGATGCTGATTTGTGCTATCTCAAGGCAGTACAGAAAAGGATCAGATCAAGTGCAGTGTCCTTGCTTTGACTGCATTGTGGCTAAGGGCTTGGGTTGGGATCCAGCTCTGTTTCCCCCTAGTTCAGCCACAAGACAGTAGTGTTTGACTTTTGGGCAAGTCACTCAGTCTCTCCATATTTTCATTCCCAATTCTCCCATGACATTATAATATCGGATGTTTCAATGTCTTTTAATGTATGTATGCACACACAACCCTAAAGGCAGGGAAGAGCTTCTGTCTCTGCTTACAGAAAAGGAAGCTGGAGGGCTAGCACAGTCAGGGCTGCAGAATACCATGCTTATCCCAGGAATCTCTGGCCATGGCCCAAAACAGTGCTTTGTGGCATGAGTTCCCCCCTCCCCTCCTTACTCACAGATCAATGAAACAGTGCTTGAATCTTTCTGGGAAGCAACTGTGAATTTTAAAGGCATCCTGTGGCTGTTCATCCATGCTTCGGTTCTCTTTCCATCTGTCCTGTACTTTTGTTCTGCCTTTTGTAACACCTGAAGTAAGATCAGTGCTTTAAAGTAACACCTGTCTAATTGTGCCTCTTAGGGGAGTTGTTCACATTAAACTGCTCTCACCGTCACTACTTGTTGGGTACTTAGCTCATTGCATATTGGGTATTTGGCTCATGTTGGGCATTTGTTGCCCCACTGGGGTTCTTCTGGTTGTCCAGATAAACAGTGTACACAGGGTAAGAGTACAGGACCAGTGTGTGTGCAGACAACTGAATGCAGAAAAGCTGTGCCAACACACCTGTAGTTAAATCTCATGCTGTTTTCACTACATTTCTTGGTCATATCTTGTCTTTTTTCTTTTAATTGCAGGGTAAACTTGATGCACTGTGGGCATTGGTTCGACGAGGCTATGACCAAGTCTCTCTCATGAGACCACAGCCAGGGGATAAGGTAAAGTGTCTCAAATGCACTGGCAGGTCACTCCTCTGTTACTAGCAGCAATGCTCTTCCCTCCCAGTCAGCCCATCTTTTTTTTTCATAAGCTTGTCTCTTTTCACATTGCCCTAAGGCTAAAAGCTAAAAATTCTTAATGTTTCTTGGATTTAATAATGGAGTTCAATCATTATTGAGAAATCATGAACTGTACAGATGATGAAAAAACAAATCATAGCAAGGTTAATGGAGAACAAGTTGGTGTTGAATTCTGTGCAGACACATTTCTCAGTCATCTCCTATACATAGGCAGGGAGTATCTCCTGCCTTGATGAAGTCTATTGGCCAAAAGTAGGTCAGGAGTAGATTTCTCCTGAGAGGGAGCAGGGAGTTTGTGCTTTTCAGAGGCACAAAGATGTCTGTGTGCTGTCCCTGGGTCACTGGCAATAGCTTAGTTCAGAGCTCTCACAGTTTCCCCATGTGAGCCTGGCACTGTTATGGTTGTCTCTATTTTGTTATTCTGAGGGGACAACTCCCTAAGAATTGAGTGCTGCTGCTTTGAGCTGTTTCACCATCAAGGTTTGCGTCCTGCAGTGGTTCTTTGTAACATAAGGACTAAGCAGACACAACAGCATCTTTCTCTGCCCTGTGGGCAGAGTCCATACATTTCATCACCTTGGCTCTCATGTGAAGGGATTACAGAGTTACAGCAATAGGGTCCATAAAGTGCTTTTTTGGGGACTGAACTAGTGCAGATGCCCAGGCTTGTTTGCCTGGGTAGCTTTCACACCTAATGAGAGACTTTAAAAGTAGCTCTAATTTGCATTAGCTAGGGCAGTAAGTTGCATGTCTCTTGCTTTTGGCAAAATATTGTTAGCTCATTTGTCTAGTCACTAACCAAACATGCTGCATCAGTATTTAATCTCTTCCATTTTTCTTTTGGCACATAAGGAAACTAAGAGAACAAACCCAGCTTCTTATACTACTTTGTAAAATGGTATTAAGTGTTTCACTAAGCTGCATTTTCAAGGCAGCTGTGCTTGAGACACCTTATTTACTTTTAAAGCACGATCTAGAGTTTCTGAATAGGCTCTTTAGGTCCAGCTGTATTTTGATAGCACTAACATTGTATAATATGAATCTATCCTCTGCCTTTCACTCCCTTGGCTGGGACATTTCTATCAGTGCAGAGCACAACAGAGCCTCTGTTAGCCAGCGTGGTCAAGAAACATGCAGGGGGCTGGCTCAGAACAGGGATCCTCAGTTCCTTGCCCTCCAGCTCTGCTGTGGGGAGAACAAGGGGCTGAAAAGAGGCAATGTAAAACAGCAAGCTGAGGGATTATTGTATCAGGGATAACATAAGAAAAATCAAATGTACATCTGGGCAATAGGGTGGAAAGAATCCTATTGAGCCAGATCCAGTGGAATCATAGAATTGTCTCTGTTCCCTGGCCTGTGAAATTAACTAAGGCTGAAGAATATTGAAAGTGAAACAAGAAAATAACTAGACAGCCTTCTGCTGTTTAAAAAAAACCCAACATCACAGGCCTATATTTCATGGAGAAAACTAGCACAGAAAGGGGCAAGTTTATTATTTATTCTTTGGGTAACTTCTCTAGTAGCAGTCTCTCAGTGGATAGTTGACTCCTTGTAGGTTAGGGTTTTGGTGGGGAATGTGTATAAATACGCCTGTATGTGCACGTAAGTAAATGTGAGCGTACACATGCATGCATCCTGACCTTTGTGGCTGAAGAGCTGGGGTCAGGTCAGTGCCAGGAGTGACCAGCAGCATGGAGAGCTTGCAGCTCTGGCTGTGCAGAGCTGGAGGAGACCGACAGCCCCAGGAGCAAGGGCACAGCTCTGCTGGCCTCAGCCCAGGCAGGATAAGGTCACTTCTTGTCCAGCTGTGCTGGCAGCAGTCAGAGGATTTAGCTCAGGGCTGGGGAGACATGGATGTTCAGCTTGACATGCCTTGGTGCATGGTGTTCTTCCAGACTATGCCATCCAGAGGCCAGGGACTGTGGGTGATCTTGGAGTGAGAGATTGCTTTGGTTTGTGTGGTTTTAGGGATTGGGGTGGGGGAGCAGGGGAAAGAGTTCTTGGTGGGGTCTAGAGTGCACCTTTTTTTGTTTTATTTTAAGGTCCTTTCATAGTTGTCTTGGTTGTTCAGGAAAACTTAGAGCTTAGAAAGCAAAAGGAACACAATTTAACTCTGTTTTGGGAGTGACATTTGGATTCATAACTTGGAAAATTCCTAAATCTGAAGTTTCTAGAATCAAACAAGTTGTTTCCTTTATATTTTCAGGGATTACCAGAGATACAGGTTGTTTCCAACTGGAACAAGATTCACTGAAGTTATATTTTCCAAATTTCTGTTTCACAGTTTAACTCCATTCTAAAAAAAAGTTTCCATTTTCCATTTTTAGTGCTTCAGCTGGGCATATGTTCCTTTTTGCAGCCTTTTTTTCTGCATAGTGAAAATACTCATTATGGAGAACATCCATGGGACAGGGAGAAAAATATTTTTTACAAGGCTTTGGGGACAGGGGGAAGATGAAAGAGGAATTTTTTTAATATATATTTCTTCTTTTTTTACATTAAAACAATCTTTAGAAACTCTTTTAAAAAGTGTAACTTTTTCATCATTTGGAAATGAATACTGTAATTTGGGAGATTTTCTACCCCTCTAAAACTTGAAAAATACTTGCAGAAAAACTTTGTGATAGTTTTGTTTATTTGGTATATTCACCAATGTATCTGGCTTTGTCACAGAGAAGCAAAAGTCTGTTCCACTTTTTGACAGCTGCTCAGCATCTTCCCACACAACACAGGCAGCTTCTCTTTGGATCTGCAGACCATACTGCGATAGCAGTATTGCTGTCCCAGATTTTTAAATGGTGACTTCTTACCCATTCCCATCATGAAGTTAAAAATAGCACCGTTTATATATTTTTGAGTCTTCATGTGGGGGAGCCCATTCCAGAGTGTATGTGAGAACCTTGCAGTGGAAATACAGGCTGAAGCACGTGTGCAGTAATACAGGACTGGCTGCTGCAAGGGGTTTCTGTTGTCCTTTCCTGTGAGTGAGCAGGTCTGCTGTCCATCCATCTATTTTTCTTCCTTCATCATGGTCCTGTTGCCATGCCCCATCCTGCTCTTTTCCTTACCTGTGCCCTGCTTGGACTCCTGCCCTAGACATGGTCTTCCGTTTCCTTCTGTGGTTTCTTCCTTGTTTTCTCTCTGGGATCTTGTTTGTGTGCCAGTTCCCTTGAGGGGACAGACTGGTTCCCTACAGTCCTGTCTTTGGGAGCAATGGGTTGGTCCCCAGCCTCCTTACCCTGTTCCTCTCATGCCACAGGACCTGAGCTGCTGGTGGCATCATGCACTGGGCTACAGCCTTGCTGCAGAGCTGGCTGAAGCTCTGAGAGTTCCCGTGCCCTGGCTCATGTCTTCCAGTAACTTATCAAGAAAGGATCTCAGGATGGATGATTCATCAGTATTAGGCAGGATTGTATTAATAGGACTGCATTAATCCTTGTGAAAATGACAGGAGCTTTTTGGAACTGCCTAATTAAAGAAAACGAGCCAAGCACAAGCTCTGATGCTCCTTCTCCTGAGTGCCCACAGTGTTTTGCTTGGCTCTTACAGACAGCTCCTCCTTTTGGTCTCCATTCAAGATCATATCACAGCACCACCACTGAAATTTATTAGTTTGGCAAGTACCTCAGTGAAGGGTCACAAGATCCCGCTCACTTGACTTCCTCAGGTCACCTCTAGCAGGAATTTCTGTTGCACCAGGATGGGATAACAAGGGATAAATACACTTAGCTCTACCCCATCATTAGCAGCTAGGCTGTTGTTTGTGGCATGGAGTTTTGCTGAGCTCTCAGGCAGCATCAGAGTGAAGTGATGAAAAAGCGCTAGTGGCTCTGTGGTGGATGGCTGGGCTTTCTGCCTTGCTGGAATACATAGAGGTGAAGCCTTCATAGGCATTTGTGCTACTGCGGCAGTGATGGATCCCTTAGAGCTAGGCTGTTATTCTTCCCTTCCTTCTTTCCTCACAAATATATGTCTTAGAGGACCAACTGTCACTCTTTTGGTCCAAGAAAGGGATTTACAGCTCTGAGGTGGGGACACTGCTCATCCAGCCACAGGGAGCATGTCAGAATGTCCATATGGCCTGATGGGGCTATGTGTTGCTCAAGATACTCAGATTTCCTTGAAGACTTTCCCATCACTGTGTTGGTGTCCTCCTGAGCTTGGTTCTGAGGTTGCAGCAACTGCTGTGAAGGTTGAAGTTTGGGAAATATTAGTGTCTGGCTATCTTGAAATATTTCATACAAACAAGCCACAGCAGCTGGTAGGGCAGGTTGTCAGTAGTCTCTGCAGAAGGTAAGTTTCAAGCTCTTCCCCTTGGCCTCATAGTTCAAAAGTGGGCTGTTACCAATGGCAGCAGGTAAGCATTAAAAGGCCCAGTATACCAGAGAGGAAGGGGAGGTGCTTTCAAATGGTCTGTTAGTTGCTGCTTTCAGCAAATCCATTCCATCTTGCCTCTCAGCACATACTGATTGATGCAGGAAACTCTTAGAGGCTTGGTTTACCAAAATCCCAGACTAAAACCCCAACATTTTTCCTCTCAGGCAGAACTGATCATTTACTTTAAAGACTTAAAATGTGATCTCATTATTGTCACTGAAAATTTTGTAGCTGCAACAGAGAGGGTGAGTGTAGACTGGATTTTGCTGTCACCATCCCCTTGTATACCAATGGGACTTTACTTAGAAAAAAGCAATGACTTTGTAGTACTACCCTGTGGTTTGTACATGTAAAGCCCTTTCCTGGGGAAGGGGAGTAGAAGCAGCCTGTTGTACAAAAATCTGAAAGCCTTTTCGCCTTTTTCTGTTCCATAAAACTGAGATTAAAAGGCTGCTGTGCAGCCAAAAATGTCACAAACTGTGAGCTGCTGGTCATTTTAGAAGCCAGAATTTCTGGATTCTTTCAAGCTCTCACACTCGAGTTACAGTGTGACTTTGAACAAGACGTAGCAGCTGGAATTTGGAACAGCAGCCTTTGAAATGAGGAGTATGTGGATTCCTTATTCTGTGCATCCATTTCAGAGTGATCACTCTTAGTCTGATAGGTTTGTTAAAACTCAGAATTTTGAGTGACTCCTTGTAATGCTGGCCATGACATCTATGTGCCTTAGTTTTCCTAACAAAATAATTGTGAGAACACAGTATTTACCTTCCTTACAGCTGTGAGGTTTAGTGTTCTGCCAGGCACTTGGGATTCCTTAAACGAATCGTGGGACATCAAGCTTATGGATTATTAATGACTAGTAATTACTCTCTAGCTGCTACTTACAGGTGGTCAGCAGCTTGAATGCAGCCCACAGTGATGGCAGCACCCGCCTGTCACGCCACAGTGGCTGCCCACGTACTGCTGCTATTTGGAGCTCATGCTAATTACTTCTCTTCAAGACCGAGTAATGGCTTTTAATAGGCGTCCCTGCCTCTTGCGTGGAGATGTGTTGTAATCGCCTGTGTAACAACTGGCAGAGCTACAGGGGGTGCTGCAAAAGCAGCACTGAGCTCCCTCAGACTGCTCCACCAGCAGCTGCTGTCTGGTCCTGGGGCTTTTCTCCCTTTGCTTAACCTTTCTGGAGCCACTCACCTTCATAAGCTGCTGAAAAATTAAGGAGATGAGGACATTGCCTGCCACAGTAGGTGATCTCACGTTGTCACTTGCAATGAAAATGTGACACATGTAGCTCCCATTTTGCTACTTTCTTTTTTCTTTTTTTAAAGGACACCAGTATCTCTAAGGTTCCTTCCTGGAAGGAACAGACATGGCATGGGGGAAGAAAGCTCCCTTTCTCTGGTGTGGGACCGATGTCTTGATGCACAGTTCTCAGGATGTGTTGAGCGCGGCAGCTGGAAACATGTAATCAGTGACTAATGAATTTCCTGTCCTACAATAAGCCCATATACTGCATTACCTCTCACTTGTGCCAGGATTGTGTTATTTCTGTTGTGGAAGAGGAATTCACAAGTAGACTTTGGGGATGGATGCTGCCTGAGTTGGGTAGCACTCCAGAAAGTAACTTACTAAGCCTGCCTTAGCTCTCTGCTTACATTGCTTACTTGTAGTAATTATGCAGAATGTATAATGCTGTGACCTCTTCTGAAGGTGTTTGAGCTGCAGAAGTGAAAAATACCGTGTGAGATGATGTATTCATACTATTATTCACATTAAAATTCTTGTACAGAACAATAACTAAAATTCAAAAGGTATTGCCTTATTACTTTCCACAGAGGAGCTGTAGTTCCAGATGTCTCTGTTCTTGTAGAAACTATTGTGATTCATGTTGTGGTACCAGAAAAAAACCAAAATCACAGTCTCCCACTATACAAGTAACATAAAGACACTAGACAACCAGAAGAGCTTAGCTCTAGGTTAGGTGTTAGGTCTTAAGATCAAGCTAATCTTGCTGTGAACATTCCAGTTTTATATGCCAGTTGTAGTCTTAGACAGGAACTCTTCCTGGAACAACAGGACCGCAAACGCCTTGTGCTTTTGCAGCAACACTGAGGTTTCTATTGCATTTAAAAATCTTTCAGGTTGGTTGTTTTGTGGGGTTTTTTTAGCATATGACTACATCCCTGCTTTTCCCCTCCTTCACAGGTTTCTTCTAGGGAGTGTAATTGCCCAAGCAGGCACCTTAGTCTTCCTTGGCTTATTAAGGAGCGGGATATACAGAAACTTTGAAGGGAGGCCTGCCAAGAGCAGTGTCCTTTCAGTGGCTGGGCACTCTGAGTTGATTAAACCTTTGAAAAATGAGAGGAGTTGTACTTGGCATGTTTCCTACTGCTGGGGGACAGGCCCCTGATTCTGCTGAGGTGAGACCAGGGTGTATAATAGCATTCATGGGAGAGAAGTGGCAATGGGGTGCTCATGGAAAAGAGTAACTTCAAGATGCAGAGCTGGTTCTTGATAGCCTGGTCAAGCTGCATGGGGGAAGCATGGCAGGGATACATTTGCATAGTGTTAGGTCTCTAGCATACCTGAAAGGGGACAGAGAGTTCTATGTTGGGACTTTGGTACTTGAGTTGCTTTTCTAATGTGTTCATTCTTAGACATAATGAGGTGGTTGTGTCCCAAGGCAGTCTGCCATTCAATTTAACATAGGAGCTTTTGGGGGAGGAGAGGTTTTATGTGCTTTATAAACATCCCAGTGCTGATAACGAACTGAGTGGGTCCCATCCCAGGAGAATAAAATCCATGTAAGATAAGCACAGGGGAAGCTGAGAACTGTGGGTTTATTATCTGCTTGCTCTAGGTAGCATCAGAGCCATTTAAGGGCCAGTTACCCAGAGAAGCATTGGGGTAATTGTATCTGTTTCCAGACCCCACACAAAGAGGCAGCCTGTCTGTGTGGTGGGTAGGATCTTACATTTTTGTCTGAGGCAAGGAAAAAAAGTAACCGTTTCCACCAGAAATCTCTTGAGTCTCCATCATTATTCTGTACCCTAGTCAGGTGAATAACACTGTGCTATTCCCCTGTACACACAATAACCCCAGCTTGCTCCTGAGAGACAGTCAAATAATTCACCCAGGAAAGCATGATGACGCTTAATTGCAGTTTGAGCAAGACCAGTTATGGTCCTTTGTGGCCTAATTTGCTGCTCCCAGCAAGCCACCAATACCTCAAGGCGGAGGCAGTTGCACCCAGCAAATGTTTGTTGCTTTTGTTGCTATGCTCCAAAGCCCTCCCCATTCTAGGAGATGGACAAATGCAACGTCCTCTTCCCTGAAAACACCGAAGGAAAGAGGAAAATCTTTTGCAAACCAGCCACTGGGTTGTTTTTTTTTTTTGAACCACATTCTAGTTTGGTCAGCATTCAAGTGTGGAAATGTGTGGTGCTGTGGTCAAAACAAGGGATGTGAGTCAAGGGTCCTGGACTTGTAAATACCATTTTTTTCCCCCCTGCATAACCTTGAGTACATGACATGACCTGACGGTGGCTCTCCTCGCTTCCTCCACTCTGAGACCCTCATCCATAAAAGCTGTCAGGAAAGAGGAAGGCAGTAAATCACATGTTGTGAGTGCAGGTTTAGGTTAAAATATTTTTCTGAGGTTTGGGTGGGATTTTGTCTGGCATGATGGCACTTTGAGATTGGTACTGAATATAATGAAGTGTACCTGATAGACCTTAACTTTAGTTATGCCCCATGTTGCTCTGTTCTGCTCCCTTTGTCACTTCAGCTTTTTTAGGGCTCAAAATCAACAGGCTTTGTTATGGATCTGCACTGTGCGTTACTTCAGCCACAGCCTCGGCAAGGTCCAAGACATGTGATGTTTTGTGCATTCCTGCAAGCTATCTTGTGACTCTGGCCATTCTTTGAGGAGGTGTCTGTAGCTCATGGCTGCATTTCCTTGCTGAAGCAGGGCTGGAAGCAGCATGCAGGTCCCTGCTGAATGGAGTGTCATGCCTATTGTTTGAATAGCCCTTTCTTCAATACAGGGGTGGGTTCTTCATGTCTCTTTCCTTGTGTGCCTAAGGTGAAAAAGTTCTCTTTTTCTCTAAGTTTCTCTAAGGTGGAAAGGCTCTCTCAGGAATGAGAAAGCTGGATGGTGAGGATGTGTTCAACAAAGTTTGTTTTGCTGAAGGGTACCGATCCTCGCTTAAAAGTCTGATTTTCATGGCTGAGCTATTCCTCCTTCAGATTCCTCTTTATTGTCCACTTTCTCCAGTGGTAAGTTGGAGGCAGCCCCCTGCTGCACTGGTCTTCAACCTAACTGAACAGACTGCTCCCAGAAGACTCATCCCTTGTTTCAAGCAGCGCTGTGCATAGCTGGGACTGTGAACTGGGGAATAGTGTCTGCAGGTGTGTGTCTGGGGAAACTTCCAGTACTTGATTGTATTCAACTCTCAGTATTCTGATAAAAGAAAGTACAGTAACCTGGGACGCTGCAGTTATTAGTCTTATTGTAAAACAGTTCCTGTTTTAATTGCCTAGTAGAATTGAACACCGTTTTCTCTATTACTGTCTTTATTTTGATTAAAAGCAGTTCTTTTAGGTGGTCTGTAAATGATTTTTCATGTTAGTAGGATTAGCTGAAGTTGAAAATATACCCTTGAAAAAGTCTCAATATTTTCAATTTTTATTTTGAAACACCTTTTCTGTATGAAACTCGAAGATGGTTTGAAATGAACAAATGTTTCAAGTCTGAATTAAACTTATTTTGACATAATTGTTCTACCTGAAAAATGAAGAGTTTGGTTGCTGTTGACTTTTCCTTTGCCCAGCAAGTGAACCGAAAGATGACTTTTATTGCTGCTGCTACGTGTGGTGCATGCCGTGGGTCTGTTTGTGAGTTTGCCCTGGCAACCTACCTCCCTTGGTCCCTGGGGGATCCCTGGATGGAATTATCACACATTTAATGTCAAAAGAAGGAGCTCTGTGCTCTCTCATCCCTAACCCACCCCATAAATCCCATTTTCTCAGCTATTTGGCCCCCATAGCCAGAGTGTCTGAGGGAATACTGGACTTCTGAAAGATTTCTTCTCACAGTTTATTTACCAAACAAGGGTGGTCCCACTTTGCCTCTATGAGAGGGCTCAGGCCTCTTGCCTGAGCTTTTTGGGCAGCAGTGTTGGCCATGCTTCGGCCAAGGTAATAGGTTTTATCCTGAATGTGTCAGCAGCCCAAGGCATTGCTTAGCTATGTGTCACTGTCGCCATGTGCTCAGCTCCTGGTCCATGTGCAGGATCTCATTGTTTGGAACTTGGGAGTCAGGGTTTGTGAGGCAGGGATTAACTTCCTGTGCTGTGTCTCCATGATGCTGCACCAGTGAGCCAGGGTTTGTGGGTGGTTTAGTTTGGTTGCTAAAAAGAGATCGATTTACATATAAGAATGTTTTTGTGGACTTTGTGAAGGATTCACATTTGCCTCAGCTGCTTTTAAATATCACTGCCCCTTCCTGTGTCAGGACATGTGTCCTGTTTAAAGTTGAGTTACCTCCCACATCTTAAAGCTCAGTCTAATTCCTTTTGCAAGGAGCAACATGTTGAGTGAGCCCAGCAGGTTACACCTCTTGGTAGCACCACCTTGCTCATGCTGTGCTGTAAACAGAGGTTTCTGCTACTGCTTGGATCATCCTTGAGCATTTGCATTATCATTCTGTAATTTTCTATGTGCATTTATCTGATGTGCCTAAGGGCATTACAGGGTCCTCACTGTTACAATGAGTGATTCACAACCCACAGTGCAATGATTTCCTTCCCCTCCAATAATTCCATCATAGAAGGGAGGGAGCAAAAGTGATAGGAGTTTACTTATAAAGAGGCCAGATAATACACTGAGAAAAGAATGGGCTGAATATATTTTCCTGTTTAAAAACAACATAAAAGGAAATAATTCCATTCTCATTGTTGGACACTGCCACTTTACTGGACCTTACTTTTAAAACCCTCCTCTCTTTAGTCAACCCCATTTTCTCTTATCTCTTCATAGTTTTGGATTACCATTGTAATAGGTTTCAGTGCTGAGCTTCGAAAGAGATTTCCAGAAAATTATTATGTATAAGAGAGGACTTACTGATCTGTATGAGAGTCAGGTTATCATGCAAACAAATACTTCAACTTGATGATATTTAATGTTTTCATTTGAGCCCTAATAACTTAAAATGGCTATGTATAACCATTAATGACAATTTCATAAAATAATTGTTAATGATTAATGAAATAACCACCATATAATTACTTTTGATTATAATAATTTAATAATTAAATAATGTAATTAGAAAATAATTATAAATTACATATTTATTGACCTGAAAGCATGATCAGTCACCAAACTGGTGATAAGGGACTCTCTGACACTTCCAATACTTTATTCTTCAACACAGAAATGATACCTGAGTCCCAAATGTAAGAACAGGAGTTAGTAAAAGTTACTTGTACATGCCTGAAAACCAGGCAGCCTTGGGTTTTATGTGACAAACTGTTTCAGCAGCTCACTAATTTCTAGCCTGTGTGCTACAGGGTAATCAGTGCAATTCCCAGGAAATCAATGAAGTTTTTAATGAGCCATGACATGTTGAGCGCACAGTCAGTGCGAAGCAGTGCAGTGTGAGGAAGCTTTTGGCAAAGGCTGATGCCCATAGATCCTGGCTTCTGAGGAGCCAGCTGCTAATTCTGACACTTGCCCAGGGAACTCAAATATTGGGAACTCTGTACCACCTTGCTTCATCTCTTTCACTGTACAAGTGTTGTATCCATAATCTACCTCGGATAAATAAATTTGCTAAATGAGTTTCCTATGCTGGCTGGTTTAGGATACTCTGTGTAAGTGTTTCTGCTAGAATGATCTTTTTCTTTATTAGAGGACAGGGTAATCCCTAATTTTGCCAAGATTCAGTTTTTCCAAAAGTCACTGATCTTAATGGTGTATATTCCATTGTTTTTTGGGTGTGTGGATCAAAGCCTTCACTTAGCTAAAGTGGTTATGACTTTTTCTATATGCACCCTCTTGTGGTTTTGTAAGTAGCATAAAAGCCTGAATCTGTTCTTTTGAGATTTAGAGCTACATTTTTATCGATAGATACTCAGGAAATGAAGCTACATACTGATGAACCAGGTCCGTGGCAAGTTGGCAAACTCATCCCAGTGACATACATAAACAAGACTGGAGAGAGAGCCCAAGGAAATTATGCTCATTTTAGATTTCAGCGTCCTAAATAATACTTTCATTTAAAAATAATAAATAATAATTTGATAGTTCCTTACTGGGAGCAACTTTGTTTTTAATTTGGTGGTCTAGTGTTTTGAATGGCCATGCTCAAATTTTAGAGAACTTACTTTATTTAAATCCATTCTAAAATGCAATCATATTCTTACAAGGTCAAAACAAGAAAATTCAGTAAACTAAATTAAGCCAACTCTTTTCCAGTCAGATACCCACCTTCGCAAATCCAAATTGCAGCACTGGGACTCAGTAAGCCAAACCAAAAGGGAATGGAAAATCAAGCAAAATTTATAACAGGAAGGATGTCTTTTATTAGATCAACTAATGCAGCTAAAAATAAGAAACAGACATACTTTTGTGTACACAAATACTGACATGCACAGGGATGAAACTGGATTTGATTTTTATTAAACACCATTGCATGTATTAAAATGAAGAGAGAAAAGGGACAGCTACTGGCAGATGGCCTGGATTTTTAAAATTCTTTTTGCTGAAGTGCTGCTAGTATCATGGGTGAAGAGACTTCCCCATGACACTCTTTGAATTGCCTGGATTCTTTTAACAGTCATTTCTGTCAATTGAAAACTTGTAGTAGCTAAAGATTTGGGGGAAATGAGTGCTGGGGAATGATGTAGTGAGCACTGTGATGAAGGTAGCCCAGCAACATGATGCAATGGCTTTCAGGAGGTTCCTCCCTTCCTCCCCCCTTAAACCACACACAAAAACACATCCTAGGTGGCCGAGGAGACTTTGCCCAGAAGTACAAAGTGCCTGAATTGCACATGTGATTGTTACACTGGGATAAAAGCTGAAGTCGGGACAAGGGCAGATCCCACTGCTTCAGTATTTGTACTTTCTGAAAAGCCAATTTGGCAAGCAGCATAACAAGAGCCTAACAAGTGGATGGACATATGGGGAGGCAAAATAATTGTGCATTAGGAAGACGGTGCAGATGTGAGCTGAAGGAAGGGCGTAACTCCGTATGGCACACTGCTGACCTTCAGTTGGTGCCTGAATGACAGAACGCGGTGTGGGTCGCACCCTCTGCGCGGGGCTGTTGGGGATCGGGGCCCAAACCAGACAGAACTGGATTTACACAGATCATCTGCCTCCCAGAAAACAATGGAGCAGCTACCGACAGCTGTTGTGCCTGAGATCATCCTGGCATTGCTGCACCTTGCGACTCTGACACCTTCCCTGAAACACTTAGAGTGTTCCATGCTTCTGGAAAAATACATATTATTACCACTACTAAAGTGGTGGTGGTGGCGGCTTCTTAATCCCTGTTAATCTTCAGTGCAGGAAGAGCAGAGATAAGTGTGCAGGATACCTGATTTCTGTCCATGTTCCCAGGGTTTAAAAGACTTTATATGCCTTTGGAGAGGAAACTACTTAATTCTTTCAAGCAGAGAATATTAAAAATCCTGTGGTTAGCATGTTTATTTGAGAAACATCATAGATTTTTTTATAAACTAATTCCAGAGGGATGAGCATGTTAGGTGGAATAACAGTGGCACTCTGTTATTAGGAAACTCTGGTGTGTGGAATGCTTAATTCTTCAACCTAGAAATCCTTTGAGGAAATACACTTGATAAATTCAAACAATCACTTATGATTTATTATCATTTGTTCTTCCCTTTCCCTTTTCAGCTGTTAATCCTGACACTGTCTTAGAGTTCAGCCTCATTTTATCAATGGCTGCTTGAAGTGCTCAGGAGGATTTGGTCCAGTATTCACCAGAAGTCTTTGATACAAGAGATTGTAGGCTAACACTGATAATCTTTTGTGAGGAAGTGTCACAATACATACATCGATCATCCAAGCCTCTATCTGTCAGACTCTCCCAACTCAACCGTATTTTTCGTGACACAATGCAGCGCATGGCCTTTAAATTACCCATCTGTCTGACAAATCAGTAAGTGTGGCAGAAACTGGCAGCAGTTTGACGTCGCCTATCACTTTAACTGAAGTGAAAGTAATGCAAACAGATTTATGGGATCCCCTTTGATTATAGACTATGAATATATTTGGAATTGATGTTTGTGAGAGAGACACAACAGAGAGGCAGGAAAGGCTTGTAGGCAAAAGCACTAGTGTTGGGTTTGCAGCTTTGCATTTACTATGAGGGAGATTGTTCTGTCCTAAATGTTTCCCTCCGCATATGGTGCATTTCATCTGAGCACCTCTGACCTTTTTTCTTTTTCTTTTTTTCCTTTTGTCCTAAGTGATTATTTAGCTGCTCTAAATTCATAACTTTATAAATATCAAGGCTGAATTTTCTTAAGTAAATTTGACGTACAGCTGTTAAATATATCTGTAACATTCATTGCATGTCAGTAAATACTGCTGAATGTCCAAGTGTGCTCTGAATGCAGTGGTGCACAGCAGAAGACAAATACCTGACAAGGATGGCTGCTTGCTGCAATGCTGGTGAGGACTTGAGTTCTGTGATGGAGTAAAGCAAAGCATTGACTTGGTTTTTCTGATCCCATGGTTTATCTTTGTTACAGAAGTATCCAAGACCTTTGCTTTTGCCTTTTGCCTCCATGCAAACGCTCTGGCCCCATTATAGTATTGCCATGAACCTGGTTCATAACTAAAGTCTGCTATGGCAAGCCTGGATTTTTAGGAAGAGAATTTTATCTTACTCGTTGATGCTGTTGTTTAAGTGTAGTGGTGAACTGTGATGCTGGAAGCTGGGACAGAAAAGTACTGTCTCGTGTACAAGCAACACCATGCCCATTCAAAAAACTCACGTCTGCAGCTGAGCTCTGGAAGCCCAGAGCCATTCAGTCCAAGTAAGTGGTAGGGTGGTACCCTTTCGGTGTTAGTACATTTGTAGAATCATTTTCTGAGCTCTGGAGTTGACACAAGCTTCTTTTGAAATGCTGCTTGCCTTTCTTCAGAGAAGCCATAGGCTTAAGTGATTCCCCTCAATTTAAATAAATAGTTTTCCAGTCCTGGGCTATTCTCTATAGGCAGGAGCTCTGGAAGGGAAGTATGAGCATTAGTATAGCATGGTTTCAATGTCATGTCTAGGACCCAGTGAATGATACTGGATGAAATGTAGCCTGCCCCCTCTTCTTATAGTCCCTTTGAGTAGCTGCTGATGAGTCAAAATACCTGCTTTTTAATCATGAATTTTTCTTCACCTCTAGGGAAGATGCATAAACTTCACTCGGGTGAAATCGGACGGAACCTCTGCCCCTTACAGCCCACCACTGAAGCAGCCATGGCGTGACAGTGCTCCCCTCAACAATGCTCCAAGGAATCCTTCCTCTCCTGTGTCTCTGCAGCCCCCTTCCAGGCAGCCACCTCCCGGGCCACCTCCATCCCGAGCCCCTCCTGGACCTCCTCCTTCGCGCCCACCCCCACAGCCCATGGCTTAGAGTGCAGCAAAACCTGATTGACAAAACATGTCTCTTTGCTGAACACAGCATATTTATTGAGTATTGGTTTACAGTTAAAGAGATCAGAATTTGTTGCTGATCAGCAAAAAAAAAAAAGAAAAGAAAAAAAAGAAAAAAAATTTGCCAAGTGTCAATTTTAGTGTATGAATATATGAATATATTTATACCACACGTGCTGAATAAACATTCAGTGGATAGATTCAGAGCTATGGGGTATAGAAACAAACCAAAATGATCATCTAGATACAGTAGTAGCTTTTGTGTGTATACATTTGAAGATCTATTTAGATATGACATTTGTCTGACTTGATATGTCAGATCATTCATTAATAACTTTAGCCGGTACTCACTCGTGCATCAGTGGCTTTGATAGCTGCCACCTGCAAGTTGGTTCAACGTAGTTCATTGAGGAATTTGCTTTCTTTTCCTCAACAGTACTGCATCCAGATGTTAATATGGATCAACAATTGCAAAGATAACTTTCTGCCTTTGGTTCTGCAGGTGGAATTTCCATGGAAGTTTTAAGAAGCCTGTAACAATAATGAGGTAACGTGAGACTATGTGCCAATAGTCTAGCTCAATAGTCTGTCACAGAAGAGGGATATACTTTTTTCACGTGGAAAAATCAGTTTTGAGCCTGCCATCTCTGCATATGTTTAGACTTGGTTGCATAGGATAACCACTGAAGACAAGATACTGTATCTAGAAATCCATACTTTGTACAAGAGTTGGGTTCAGATTTGTCCAAAGTTCAGAGAAATTTTGAGAAAAAGATTTTGGCTAGGTGTTTAATTTTCATTAACAGAAAGCTTAGTCCAAAATGAAGCAAACATACACGGAATTTGGGTGGAGGTGCTGTAGTAAGAAAATAGCATGTTATTTATATCAGCAGCATTGAGGGACTGATTCTATTGCTATTTGATTAGATTAATTTCCTTTTGATCTTACTGCCAAGAAGAATTCTCTTTGAGCAGCTCTTTCTTTAGAGAGTTCAGATCCCACTAATATGTAACCGTGCGGTCTACCTGTGGCTGAGAGGCGTGGTGTGAAGTGCGAGTATGAGCTTTTATCCCTATTTTATTTGCTCGGCTGCTCTCCTGTGGCCTCAGTTCTGGGTGTCATCAGAAAGCGATGTGAGCGCCCACACAGAGGTGGGAATTCATGACGCGGGACTGCGGGTCAGCCCATTATTAGTGTGCACTAAGCAATACCTGAGTGGGTTGTGCCCAGAGCATTCCCTAGTGAATCAAAATAACACCTGAGCTTGCTTTTTCTCCACCACTACCTATCATATTGTATTGAAGAGGGAACCTGTGCTGGTCTGCTTTGGCACTGGCTGTGTTTTTAGGATAGTTGTAGAAATAATGATATGTTGCATTATGACACAGCATATACCTATTTCTCCATCTGTGTGTGGGTGTGTAACACATCACAGTAGCTATTGGCACGTAAGTCTGAGATAAAACACCAACTGTATTGTGCAGTTGCTCCAGATTGAAGACCTTTGCATGCAGTTGTTACAGGCATATAAAGTTAAACTGGTACAAACAGAAATCAAGCTTAATGCTTCCAGTGGAAGTCGCACTTGCAGAACACCACCAAACTCTCATCAGTTTATGCTGATCACTGTGACATGCCGTTTGTATGCAGCTGAGGCTGTCAAACATAACTCAGAAGAACCACAGAGCCTCTTTCTCCTCTTGCACTGCTCTGCTCTCTTGAGCTTAGCTCTTACCTCATGTATATTGGTGCAGGTAGTGGAATCACGGTCTTGAGTGCCAGCTGGCCTTGGAGTTTTTCCTAATTTAGGCCTGAGCCAGCAAGGCACTTCTGCATGTGTTAAAATGTCCTGCAGGTCAAGAGAAACTTCCTTATGCCCAAGTACTTTGCTGACCTGTGACTTCATTGTGATCAGAAAGGAGAATTGGGATGCACTCAACCCTATCCTCATTCTTTTTAGACACTTGAATAGGGTCTGCATAATTTGGTTCATAAGAATGGATTTCTGTTTGGAGGGGAAAGAAGAGTGTGTGTATGTGTGTGTGTACCCGCCTGTGTTTGTGTGTGGGAACTGTGTAGGGTTTTGTTTGGTTTCTCTTTCTTTACAAAAATTGCTTGAGAGTTGCACTCCTATGAATGGAAAGGCCTTTTGCAGCCAGTGTGACACACAGTCATCACTTATCTCTGTTTCTTTCAGTTGAAAGGTGAAAGTAAAACAAGTCCAGTTTTCCACTGCAGTTCTGGTGAAACTCTGCTTTTGACCTCAGGGAAAAGAACTGGATGACTGCAGTGAGAGGGTAGGGGGAAGGTGCTTCACAAGCAGAGATCATTGATGGACATTATGTTGGTAATACAGAAACCCTGAAATAACCTTGCTGGGTCTAATGTGTATGTACAGTGAACCTAACAGCTTCTCATGTTGGTTGTATAAGAATAATTAGCCAGCAAATGCTAACTAGAAATTGAAATGGCAGAGGGCAATAAAACTGATTCCCATGTCAGGACAAAACAATGCATTAGAGCTTTGTTTGTGGGCTTGGGACAGACCACTGCTCTGTAGATGCCAAGTCTCTTATCAGCAGGCAGCAGTGAGGTTGAAGCAGTGACTTGGTGGGTCAAGAGTTAACTTTAGCTAATGAAAAAGCCTGGGAGACAGATTTTGTCTTGTCTTGCACCTGTGCAGATCTTGGGAGGGGTGAGTAGAGTTGGCCATTTGCCCTGATGTTAATGGTGGTAGAATTTGACTCACTACCAGTGACAGTGGAGGTGTTGGCTTAGGGAGGGCTTCTCACAGTCACATGTCCAACATGCCTGTTTGCAGTTGAGGAGAATATTCATCTTTGCTGGAAGAGACAGTCTTGCAGAGATAACACATACTAACAACTCTGCACAACTTGCAAGTGCAGCAGGAATAGCAACAGTTTGGGCTTTCAGGTGAATGGATGCATATATGATAAAGCAGGAACCACCATGGATTTGAGGATTAGATTTGGCATAAATGGAGTTTCCTACATTCTCACTGTAAAAAAGTTCAGCATTTGGTGTGTAACTTAAGTTTAGGCTGCAGCCTCTGTGACAGGAGCACTGCAGGTTTGGTTTGCTGGTAAATCAGGAAGAAAGAGTGAAATTTTTTGCCTTAAACTGAATTGCCTTTGCAAAGGTGGGAGCAGTGAATGTGCCGCACTGGCTACAGAAAGGCCTTTTGGTTGTGTAGAAATGTACCTGTTTGCAGTTATCTCAGGCACTGTAACAGCACAGTAGGAGAAACTGGTTGCTATTTATCGTCTGTTGAGCTTGATCCTTACCTGGTATAAATCAAAATAGACCAACTGAAATCAAGGCAGTAATATTGGTGCCTATCAGCTGAGAACTGTCTGAAAATAAATGAAGGGACAAAATCCCTCTAACTGGCTTGATGTTTCAATGTTTGTTTTGGCATTCTTGTATATGTCAGTTGTGACTACAGTAGTTACACTGCTAAGAAATGTTCTCCTGTGGGACGATTCCCATGTATTTTCCAGTATACAGCATCATTTGACACTTGCAAAAAGTGAATATCTAATGCTTCCCCAAATCCTAGAGGAAAATGTGGATTCAGGGGGCCTTGGGCTCACACTTATTACAGATGTGAAATGACACAAGGTGCAAAGCAGCGGGGAGGGAAACTCTATGTGTTTAAACCTGATACTGAACCGCATTGGTCAAAGCATATTTATGGCCATCTTTCAATCTCAGTGCATGTTTTGCCATCTGCAGGAGTAGCCTGCAGAGCAGACGGTCCTAAAAAGAAAAAAAAAAGGAAAAGAATCAGCTTCTCATGTGGAAGAGCAAGCATAACAATGAATGACATTATTTCATGAACTGTACCAGTTCAAATGCATGTGCACCTGGTGCTCCTAATGCTTTTTACTCCTGTTGGTCTTCAGACCACATGATCAGTAATAACGCTTTCTCTCTTTAATCGTTTGCTGTTTTTATTGTTGTTACTTTGTTTTGTTGTGGTTTGTTTGGGTTTTTTTTAAAGAAACATTTCACTGAGAAAACAGCCCTACTTCTGTAAATATAGAGTTTAATTTGGAGGAGACAGCACACTTCTGGATGTTACTGCTGGACAGTTATTTATTAAAAGGGGCTCAAGGTGAATAAATAGAGGTGGCTCAGGATACATGCATGCAAGTGTGATAATGCAGTATAGCATTTTCAGTTCTCTGTAGTTTTGGGGTAAGGGGAATTTTTGGGTCATCCTAGTTTTTTTAGAAGTTTGTTACTGATATACTTTTGAATAATGCAGTAGAGATTCCTAACATGTAACAGTGCTTGAACAACTGTGTAGATTATGATAGATTTTTCATTTGGGGGACGAGGAGAGGGGTCATGAGGGAGAAATATTTTAGGAAATGTTTTTGTTTTTATGGGGTAAAAATGTACTGTACTCAATTTTTTAATTTTTTGTTTGTTTAGAAAGATGTAGTGTTTTCAGGAACAGTGGGGATGTGGGCTGATACACAGCTGGGGCACGGAGATGAGGGACAGGGGAAGCAGTAGGATTTTTGAGGGATAAAGAAGCTTTACATGGGGGTGTGGGTTTGTTACTGGTACATGTGGTACAAATTTCTGTAACTGACATGCTGCTTCCATGTTATAATCATGTAACTTTATGCATTTTAGGCGCGTGCTCTGTTTTTCTGAGAAAACTTTGCAAATGTAATGCCTGCATGCAAATGTGGGAGATGTAGCCAAAATCTTATAATCCAACATAATGTAGTCTTAATGGCTTCAGAATCAACAATAAAAGTGCTTACTGGTTAAACACTACAAAGAATTTCATTGCAGGGTCATTTTAAAAAGGGGAAAAGCTTCTCTGTATCTTCTCTCTGATCAGCTCAGCCGTCCAATGGTCAGGAGGAGAATGTGGAGATGGGCTGTCAGAATTACCACCCTCAACTTGCTACTAATTTAAACTAGAGACAAGGGCATGTTCTGTGCCTCAGTTTCATGTTTCTATGCTGAGAATTTCGATCTTTGCCTAATTCAAAGGTAAGCCATTGTTTTTTGAAATCAGGTAGAAAAGCTGAGTAAATTGAACTGGAGTCAGGGCTCAAACATTTATTAACACATGGGGTAGAACCTGAACTAATTGCTGCTATCTTGAAGAGAAGTCATAGAACACGTAGACACAAAGTAAAATCCATACACGATAAAATTCCAGAGCTCAAGATTTTAACAAAGAGAAATTCTTTGGGAAATCCTACACCTCTGAAAACACTGGAGTCACCAGGCTTCAGACAAAACTACAGATATTCAGTCCCTCCCTGCTTCTAATATTTCCTCTGTATCTGTTCCAGCCCCTCTGAGGATTGGGGGCAGAGGGCAGGAGGGCTGGTGGACTTGAAACAGGCAAGAAGGTCAACAGGGGTAGGCCACAAAAATCTCCAACTCAGGCAGGCTGCAATTATGGGTAATCAAGGCTGCTGCAAAGCTGCTGAGCTGTGCTCTGCACTCAGTGTGCCCAGCATGGCAGCCACAGCCCTGTGTGCAAGGGGAAAGGAAGCTGGTCTTTGCACACACGATCCCCTAAGCACATGTGAGCCTCATGTGCCAAAGACGGTGGGCACTGAATTTTGGGGGTCTGGTAGGCACATGAACACATTGCAGCAGAGCAGGTGGGAGCTGCATGGTGGCTGAGCCTGGCATGCCCTTCCCTCTGGGCAGCTCCAACTGGCTGTGCTGCTAATGGGAATTGAAATCCTCAGCCTGGAGCTGTGCTGCTCCCTCATGGAGGCAGGGGCTCTTACAAAAAGCCTGGCTTGCTCTCACTCTGCTCCCCAAGCTGGCAAGACAATAGTCACCCAGTATGGTTTTGTGGCCTTCGCTCTTTTTTGTTCTTCCATCTGCTGCTTACTCAAAAAGCAGGCTGGGGCTCTCGGAAGAGATCAGATAAACAAAAGTAGTCATGCAGCCAAGGCTCTGGGCATTTTTATTCTGTATTAACAAAAATACCCTATACTGGCTGCAGCTGTGGCTGGTTAGGTTTATGCATGCCTGAGACAACAAAATTCAGATTTGACCTGAACTTTCCCAGAGACTGGGAATGTGCAGATCCAGGCCTTTGGTTAAGGACTTGTCTATAAATAGCCTCTAGTGCTGATTTAGAGTCTTTCCTCAAATGTACTTCACAGTCTCAGGAGTGGCATTTACATGTTCACATACACCAACCTACCCTATTTGGCTGCATGGAAGTCAGCAACAAGAATTTTATTGGCTTCAGCAACCTGAGCCAGGAACTGAAAAAATGCTCTTTTCCCCTCTCCCTCCATTCCTTAAGAAACCACAGGCAGAGCATGTTGCCCAAGCTGGAAGTTTTCTGATCTTTACTCTGTGAATATGCTTTGCCCTTTGGGATAGGACTCATCTCAAGTTTCATCTGTTTCTGCAACAAATTTCCCCTTTTCCTGAACATCAGAGGACCTTCCTTTTCAGTGCACGGGAGGTTGCACTGGAGTTTCCTAGCCAGGTATCACTCTGATTTCTGACCGCAGCTCGAAATGTGAGATTATGCATGAGATGAAAAAGTTCCCTAAAATAAAGGTTTTTTGCTGAAAGGTTTCACCTGTGAGAGGTTGAGAAATGTGTCCTTTTAAGCTTTCAGAGATGCATAATTGCACGGGTAAACACTGAAGGTCCTTAGATAAGCCCATCTGTGTCTCAGCCACAGAGTTCACTCACTGAAGTGAGCTCTCCTCAAGCAGCCTATAATTGCCATGGAGCAGCTGCGTTGCCCTTCATCCATGCTGGTGTCCTGCATCTTGCTGAGCCTCTGGGCCACAATTCTGCAGCACAGACTGTCTGTTTCTTCATTATAGAAATAGGGGCCCTGCAGAAACACCACAGGTCCTGTGACCCAGAACACTTCACACATAAGGTACACACTTTTCGCCCTGATGGCAGAGGGATATGGATTGAGAGCATGAGTTTTCCCAGAGAACACAGGAACACAGCTGTAAAGCCATAGCCACATAATAAACACCCGTGTGTTTGCCAGAGGTTACTAAATACAACTCTTTCCTTACTGATCATGCCTCATGCACTGTTAGGGTAAAATACTTAGTGCCCTCAAATGTGTTCTAGTCTTTGGTTTTTCAGTACATAGAAAATGTTTTGAGGTGGAAACAGGAGTCCCAAGATTCCCTTTCATCATCAAAGACATACTTGGCCAATCAAAACCAAAGGAAAAATATGGCAAACATATGTGGCTGCTCATTCTCTTAAAAAACACACTGGCACTGCTTTGTGCCTCTCTTTCCGTTTGCATCAGGAACAGCTTAGTTAACAGTGAATGTGCCTAGGGTAGAGGTTAGTCCTAGTTCAGTTTTTGAGGGTTTTTTCTATTCTTTTCTGGATTTCTGATGCACCTGTGTAAGGTGTGTTGGGATCTTCAGTGATAAAGGGATTTCAACACATCAGTGAGGCTGTTATATCCAACTGGAAAATGCTGCAATGTCCTCGGCACACAGTGCCTTCAGAAGGTAGTTAAAAACCCTTGAAAGCCATCATCATCACAAGGGTAGACTTGGCTCTACTAAAGCTCACCAGGAACCTCCAGCTCCAGGAATGCAAACAGCCTGTGTCTGAGACACCAGGAGTGACAGCCCATCTGCCAGGACAGTGACAGAGACCCTGGTGGGATCTGTCTCTTCCCAAGCTAGCGAGTATGGACAGGGACTACTTGGGACTTGAAGCAATTACTCTTCTCTAGGGAAAGAAGTGGGCAGGGAGAAACCGTAACTCTGCAGGCTCTGGAATTTCCCAGCTCTCTCTCTATTTTTTCCAGCACTAGTGGTTTGTTTTGCTGAAGTGACTCACAAATCAAAATATTTAATAGCTCATTGCCCTCCCAGCCATACACAGGAGCAAAGGAGTAGGTCTGTCTCTAACCCAGGCCAGCTGGACCCAGCATCAACCCGGGAAGAGAAGGCAGGATGCTTCCCAGGTGGCCTCAGGCAGTGTCTGCTGTGGTCTCCTGATGTTCTGTCTGAAGGGTGAGGTTTGCATCCCTCATGAATCCTGTTCTCCTTTTCCTGAGCCATGCATGGTGAAAGTGGTCTGTTCCCCATGGGTCTGAGCTGCAGCCTGCTGGTGCCAAGAGGGGCTCTGAGGGGTTGATGGAGCACCTATGGGATCAACTCTGCACAGTTGTTTTTGTGGGGTGGCCTTTCCTTCCCTCCTTGAGGCTAGTGTAGGCTGATCAAGTTATGGCTGTTTCTCTGCCCTCCATCTGTGCCTCAGTTTCCCTTGCTGCAAGGACAGAGCCCAGCTCTGCCTTCTGCAACACCACAGCTCAGCGCTCCTGGCCAGTTTCAACAATTGTAGCTATGGTGGCTGCTCTCAGACTTAGCAGCTGCCAGCTTTCCTCTCTGGGTACCTTTGCAGCAGTCACTGAGGCAGAGGCAAGAGGCTGGAGAGGCTCCTGGTCCTGGTCATGCACATGACTCATGCTTGGCATTCCAGTATTTTTGGTAGTTCAGGAGAAGCCCTAACTTAATAGCAGGAAATAAGTGCAAAAATAGCCTGTCAGTGTGTTTGCAGCCAAGCAAAGTGCATGTTGCCTCTCTGCCAGCGTCTGGCCTCAGCAGCCATGTCCCCAGGAGAGGGAAGCAATACTTCATGACTCTCTGATTTTGTTTTCCCTTGTCAAGATTTTAAGATGCCTTTCTACATCCACCAAGAGAGATCTGGATACCCATGTCAGTGTTACCTGTGTGACTGGCACGAGCACACTGACTTCAGTGGCGTCACTGCAATTCTGCAGCAGTGGGAAGGGACCAAAAATCAACCAAAAGGCCATGGATCTTGCTCAGCTCTGTCATAAATAACTGGGAGACTGTAAGCAGTAAAGGGTATGTTGCTGCCTTGCTGCAAACAGCTGGACTCAGACACATCCAGAGATGTGAGAAAATTTTTCTTTTTTTCTTCTCACTTAGGTTGCTCTGTGTGGGTCTGCCTCCCTCACAGGGTCATTTCAAACAACAGGACTGTGTTTAATTGTGTACAAACACCTGTACCTTTCCATCAAGGAGCACACAAAAAGCAATGCCCATAGAGGTAGATAGGCACACGCACAAAATACTTCACAGCCAAGCATCCAAAGACTTGCTGAATGCTGCCTACCGCCCTCTGCTGGCATGTGAACTGCTGGCATCTGTCACGTCCCCAGCAGACCAAAATGAGCTGCCTCTGACCATTTTGATTCAGAGTGCTTCCTTTATTGGCCTTTGGGGTTAAACAAGTACAGCGATTGCCTGCTTTGTGTGGGGAATGGTTGTTAGAGCAACTGGGAGGAATTCCATGGCACCAGCACTAGCTAAGAACGGAATGAACGGAAAAATGCTCAGCCAGGGTCAGTGGCAGAGCAGACGCAGGGCAAGTGTGAGTGCCTCGCCCTGACTCTCCCACCTGCAGTAGAGGGTCCTTGGGCGGCAAAGCTGCTGGGAAAAGCGAAGTCCACACGTTTTACTAACCTTTGCAAACCTCTGGGCAGAGACCCCACAGCACAGGCACCACTGACACTGAGATGCTGAGGAGAATCAAGCCCTGAGTTTTTACCCTTTTGCTCCTTCTGTGATTGAACATGTCCCACCACATCAGACGTGAAATTTCTCTTGTTATGCTTGGCTCACAGCTGCTTGCAGTGAAACTTGAAAAATTAAATTGTGATAATGATTTTCAAAGGAAATAAACCTATTTGGGGGTCATTTTCACTGTGAAACATGGTTCAAAGACACAAGAGGAAAGGGCAAAGTGAGTAGTGAGCTGCCAGGTAAGTGAGTACAATTTTTGGGAGGCTTTAGCAAATTTATTTTTACATTACAGATGCTCTCCTTATTTTAAGATGCCGCCTTCCCCATCTGACCCTTTTCCCCACCCAGCTCACACCTCATTCATAAGACAATAACTTTGTTTGGATTGGCTTGCTGGCAAATTTACACAGCTCTCTCATTTAGAGATCTGATTTCAGGTGAGGTGATTAATAGTGATAAACGGGAGGGAAGGGAGCAGCAGAAGGTAGTGCCTGGTCTCTGGTCTTGTTTACATAATGGCTTAAAACCTGCAGGATGAAACTCCTGTTTCACAGTGAGAGTATGAGCCTGTCCGCAAGTGTGGCAGCTCCTGCAGCAAGGGACTGGGGTAGGACCCTGGAAGGCAGGGCCAAGTGCTGGTAGTAATGGGTGTATAGCTAATAGACTTGCATAAGGGTAATGTTCAGATCTGGAAAGCACAGTACTATGTGAGTTTCGTGATTTCTTTTATACATAAAAAAAGTAATTCTGATATTTGCTGAACTGGGTCCTTGTCAGAGCTCCAGTTCTACATGGTTCTGCATACAGGCTGAGTTGAAGAAAGGTTTCCATTTTGTAGCCTTGTAGCAGAATACCCCTCTCCTGTTTGGTCTAATGGGTATGCTCTTCTTCAAATTTAAGTACTTATGTTATATGGTTATAGTAGTAATGCTTTGCCCAACAGTGTATCTCTGTGTTTGGTCTGCTGTTTCCTCAATGATTCCACTTGATTTCCAAGGTCCTGGCTGGAAAAAAACAAACAAATGCATACTTTGGCATGAAATTCCCAATGGACTATGGTGTTTTTGTTAGTCTTGAAAGATTTTATTAGAAGTGAAAGCCCTGAAAGGAAATTGCTGAGCATTTGAGAACCTTGTTTCCATAGGCTTTCACGTTCCAAAGAAGTCAGCTCTTGGCCTGAAACTTTCCAGGCATAGGGCCAGACTTCACAAATTCATAGATGGAAAAGGGGGCTGCCTCTGCACCCTAGAAGACTTTAGTCATCCTCAGTCTAAATTAGACCATCCTTTATACTGCTGTCATTCAACCTACAACAGACCGGCCTGAGATTAATGGGTAGCAAAATCTTCTTGAAGTGATGTCAGTCACACATCTCTCTAAGGCTATTGGCACCCTTTTGTTAAAAATCCTGCTTGTGATTTCTATTATGATTTCCTTTGCGCTGGCTGAGTACGTATCAGGGGAACCTCCATTGTCAGTGATTCAAGCTTGGAAAGCCCCTGGGTGGAGTCAAGTAAAGCTAAATATGCTGGTACCTGCTGCATTTTGTCTAGCTGAAAATTGATTTGGACTAAATGGCTTAAGAACACAAACCCAAAGCTGATCATGGTGTAAGATGTTGTTCTGCTGGAGGTTGCTGCCCACTCCTGCTGGCTGACAGCTGGGCTGGGCATGTCAGAAGGTGTAGGGACTCTCTGAAAGCCTGGAGGAGGCCCGTGGATGAGGCCTGAGAAAGTCACTGTACAGACCCTCTGTGGGTGTCTGCACCTATGGCATGACTGACCCACTGCCCAGGCAGTCCTCCTGCAGTAGATGAGAGATGGCTGTATTTTGTGGGGTACCACATACACTGCAGCACAAGCAAACATGATCACTATCTGAGACAAATTCTAACCCCCTTAATGTTATGTTGAGCAGAGTTTCTAGACAGTCTGGTTTGTGCCTTTGAGGTTCACTTTCCAAACCTGAGGTGCAAATATGGCCTCTGGGCAGGGGGAGGCAGTGACAAGGTAAGAAAGGTGGGCTTGGGGGAGTCCATGCATCATCATCTTCTGCCCCTTTTCTAAAGAATTCCATGCTCCTGAGGATAATCACTGAGCTGTGCATGAGGTTGAGCCTTGCACTGCTTACAGGTGCTGTAACAGCTGTGTGTCTGGTACACAGCAGTAAAGTCCATGAACCACAGATAGGCTCACTCACTCACACAGCACAAGTGCTAAGGGAGGGACAAGGACTTCAGTGAAGACAAATCTGTTCATGTTTACAGCTGCTCAGGGTAACTATGTTTGCACAGGGAAAAGGAGTAGAGGACTGCCTGCTGCTCCACTGGCCTGCGAGTGCCAACTGCTCTGGTCTGTATTAAGTCTGTGCAGCTCTGCTCTGAGCCTTGCTGCAGGTTTCAGGTTCTCCAGACCTTTCCTAGCCCATCCATATTGATTAAAACCTGGCCAGTGTTTCTATGCATTAAAATCCCCTGGTTTGTCCTTTTACAGCCTTTTTAGTTTACGATGGCAAGAATGACCCTTCGGACTTTTTCCCATTTGCTGTCTGGTTTGGTCTCTGCTCCCCTCTGTGACCTATGGTCGTTTGCTGTAACTCTGAGATTTCCTGTCTAGAATGGCTTCTTTGTCCTTGGAGCCCTCAAGGAAGCTTATCTCCATGGCAAGCTGGCCCAGTTAAATGTCAGCAAAGGGAAAAGGTGTATGTAAGCAGCAAATACTGGGATCCTGCAACTGCAGATGCACCCTGCTTGCGAAGGCACCTTACCCCCAGAGGAGGAGGACTGAAGGACCTCTCAGGAGCTCTCCTTGCTGTGTGCTGTTGACCAACCTGCCTCTCACACGTGACTAGGAACAAAGCCAGTGCAGACCCATGTTTGTTATATCAAGGTCAATGCTGCTGCCTCCTCCTTCCCAACTTGCCCTTGCCATATGATGGATTTACTGGAGGCAGGAGCAGCTGGCCCAGCTCATTCTCTTGGGAACAGCCAGGGCAACTTCCCAGGCCATCAGCGGCCTTGCTGAGTGAAGTGAAATAGCAGTGTGTGGGAAGGAACTAAGAGAGGCCCACAGCTTGGTGTTTGCCCAGCATCCCATGTGGGCCTGTAAATGTGAGAGGGCACAAAGCTCCTGTATAGCAAGTGCTAAGATCTGGCTGGTGGGAATGTTTCCATCAGGGCAGCTATCCACTGCAAATAAATAAATAAATGCTGGCATGGGTGGATTCTGACAAAAGTCTAGACATGAAAATATTGCTACAACCATAAAGTATTTCAAATGATTTCACAGAAACATTTCTCCAAATTAAAGTACTAGGAGCTGTTCAGCTCTTATTTTCTTTTGAAAAAAGAGAAGTTTTGCACTCAGCTTCTAAGCCTTAACATGTCACAGCAGCTAGTGCAAGCCCTATGACACTTAACTGGGGTTGTCATTACTCAAAGTTGTTAGCCTTAGATGTGTTGGTCCTGTGTTACCCTAGAGATCATTTGTGACTCATGCTGTGCAAGTCTAGGTATGGGATGGGGGGGACTTCATAAGTCTCCGTACACTCTGATGTTTTACTGAGCTTCACTGTAAGGTGTAGGATGTGGATGGTGAGGAGTGTGGCTGGGTATGTGGTTTGTTTGGTTTGGAAATTTTTTAGCTGTTTGGCTTTAAGGTTTTTTTAATAAGTTTCTGAAGGAAGGGAGGTAGAGAAAAGTTTGTTATGTTTCTAGAGTCCTGTTTGGCAATGTTCCAGATTAGTAGAGATAAAAAGACTTGGTAATAATGAGTGGTTTATTCAGTTGTAGCAGAATTCATCTAGTCTCAGTGGATCTTTATGCTGAGAAATTACCTGGTTGTAATTTGCATGTTATGTCTGTGCCAGAGGCCAAAATGTTAGCAGGGAAGGGTGTGTATTGGGAGAAGCAGTGGAAAAATTACAATGAGTCAACAAGGTTGAATTTAGGGCTCCTCACAAGGGAAGCCTCGTTTATTAAGCAACTTGATCTCTCCCTGTGAGATCATATGTGAAAAACAGGTTGAGCCATGTCAGAGGGTGTTGCCCTGTGGAATTAGTAGATAAGGATGCTTTATACCTGCGTGTGCCTGAGAGGCCAGTTACATTCTGCGGCTTCCAGAGGGAACCAGCCTCCAGAGGAGTACAGTTATTCCATTTTTCTTGTGGTAAGTTTATTGAAAAGAACTTTTGTTCCTTCCTCTCCTCCCTATGCCCCCCTTCAAATCTCAGATTCCCAAACTGTGAGGTGTGATGTGTGTGGTTTTCTTCACCAACAGACCCGGCTATCACTACTGAGACTGCAATGGCATGGTGGAAGGCCTGGGTAAGTAGAGGATAGACTGACACTGAGGTTTTTTGGCACTATAATAAGGTAACTTATAAGTTGCATCAGGCACTGTGCGGGAATGGAAAGTTTCCTTTAAAAATCAGCAAGACATATTTACTGTTTTTCTGGCTGTAAAATAGCATTTAGCACTTCAAAAACATTGATAAAGGAAGGTATTGACATGATTGCTGACTATAGGAAGAGGAGCAGACTCTGTCTGGATCCTCAGTAGAGAGTGGTGCAGGGGGTGTTTATATTCCTGTGTTCATGGGGAGATGGTACCATGCAGCAGCAAAGTTACACAGCTGAAGTCTGCAAGCTGTGGGCTCCTTGTCTGCTCCCCTGTCCTGTGGCAGTGAGTTCAGGGCACTGGTCTGTCCCCATTTTGGTCCCCTGTTGTGCTGGCAGGCTGTGGTCACAGAGAAAGATATGGTCAAGCCACAATGTCTGTCTTTGGTGGGTTTTTAATATTGCAACAATAATGTGTCTTGAACACCCTGTCTCTTTGCCAGGAGCCAGAAATGCTGTGTATGTTCTCTTGTAAACGCTTGTGGCTTCCAGATGAATGTGGCAGGATGGGGAGAAGTTCATGGGGTGTGCTGAGGCAGCACCTGGGGTCTGGCTCAGACCAGGCAGCAGGTAGCCCTGGTGATGTGACAGCCGCAGCAGGTAGCCCTGGTGATGTGACAGCCACAGCAGCTGCCTAATGTGCCTCTGTGGGAGGGCAGGTTTATGCACACATCTCAAAATTATTTTTTTTTTTTCCCAGAAAGATTAAAATTGTTATCTTCCTTTCTGAGTTCTCTCTGCCTCCCTATTTCCTTTGGAAGTTAGGTATAATAAAATAGATGATTTTCCAAAGCTTAGAGTAGCTCTCACTTAATTTTTTTCCTTTTGGATGATCTATTCCCCACTACCCCCAAGCTGGAAATAATTTGTAAACTCAGAATGAGAAAAGAAGGAGAAAAGCCCTTAAACTCCAGTGCTCTCTTACCAGTTGGTGTTGTAGAGGGTGGAGGCATGAGGAAAAATTGAGAGGTCCAAAGAAGGATGGGGAAAAATAGTTGTGGTTTTCTAAACTCTTCATAAAAAATACAGTTCAAAGGCAAAAGGAATGAAAAAATGTGAAAATTTTTCAGAAAATATCCACTGAAAAAACCCCCAAACAGTATCCCAACCTGTCCCCAGACTCTAGGTTTTTTTAAAAAAGCGCTACTGTTTAGGTTTGAAAATAATTTGGCAGTAAAACTTTTAGTCCTTCTTCCTTTCATTTACAGGTAAAACTTTTCAGACCATCAGCTGTAAAGTACACTGCTTCTGCTGCTTTCATGCCAATTATTTATATTTACATGAGAGTCATACAAATGCCTGGAGTAGTTTCAGTTAGGGAGTTGTAGGATCAATTCAACTGGGAAACAAGACCACAGTGAGCAGGGATTCTCTGCAAAGCTGGTGTGACTGTGCTGCAACAATTATGTGCACAGAGAATGAGGTGCGTGAGTGAGTCACAAATTGCTGCTCAAGCCAGGAAGGGCCGTAACTGTTTATTGGAATTAGTACCAAAAAAGAGCATTGTTTGATTTGTTTCCACTGCCTCCAAATGAAAGCTCGGCTTTGTACTCCCTCTTTCACTGAGTCACCAGGCATGGCTCCAGAACATTTGGGGGTTTCTTCACAGGGCCCTAGCTTGCAGCTGGAGAGGACTGACTATCTTTTTCAGAGCAAACTCAGATGGATGAGTCCAACCTGCTTTCCAAGGAAGCTGTGGTGATGCTGGCTGTCTTAACAGAGGGCCAGAAAAGGAGTACTTGAAATGGTCCTGCCAGCTCAGCCAAATTCTTCTAGGCCAATGACAAACTGTTGAAGGTGGCAATGCCACCTGGTCTGTCACCGCTTTTTCCTGCAGTGGCAGCTTCACCACAGCCTTAAACTTGCTGTTCAGTGACCACTTGGATTCAAAGCTGCATCTATTGCAAAGTTTCCTGTTAACACCATTTGCTTCACAGCTGCTCTTTCTGGCTGGGAGCAAGGTGTGGTGGTGCAGGAGTGTCTCTGTGCTGGCTGCAAAGAAAACTTTCCCAAGTCTGGCTGACTGCTGAACGTGCTGCCTCTCTCAATACTCCTCATTGCCTCTTGGCTGCTTCTCACTGCTCCCGGAGTGGAGAGTGGCTGGCAAAAGGACCAGCATGCAAACACATGCCAGCTGTATCCACTGGTTCTCTTTCACACTGGAAATAAGAGCAGAGGGGATTTGCATCACAGCAGGAGGCTGATGGGTGGCACATGGTGGTCCATGTTATGCAAGTCAGGTGGGACAGCCCTAATGCTTCCTTCTGGTCTATAAACTCTGATTTTAATCTCGCTGTGAAGCCATCCTCATTAAAATATCCATCAGGTCATACTGATACCATTAGTTTAATATTAACCCTGTCTCTAAGGGTAAATTTGTGAGAATATGGTAGTTTCCAATTTAAATACCCTTGCTTGTAGGAAGGAAAAAATTGTGTTTATTATTGTAATAAAGTGATGATGACTGTTCATGTCTACCCACCCACTTACTCCCCCTATTCATAGGACCAGCTTGTGATAGATGTGATGGTGTATTCAAGCCAGTTCCTTGACTACAAACTTTGATAAATTGAAGCTCTTATGCCAGGGTTCTGGTTGATGGCCCTACTACCTTGTGGTGACTAGAATAAGTCCCAGTGTGTCTTTCTGCCCTGGGACTCTGGCACTGCCAGCACCTTAGGGGTTTGTTAGGAGGATTCTTGTGTAGCTGGCAAGTAGGAGGATTCTTGTGTAGTTGTATCTGATTCTTGGTACAGGGAAGAACATCAAACCTGCACTCCTCCAGGTGGATCTCTTCCTTCAAAGTAGTCTCTTGGCACAAATCCTTCCAGTGGAGTTGCTTTCTTCTTGAAAGCAGCTGAGCAGAAGTGCAGCTGCAGCTACTGAAAAAATGATCTCTGACAACAAGACTATTTCAGGAATTCAAAAAGCTATCTAAAAACTACCCTGCACCAACCCACTGAGAAATGCAGTATGACACAATAGCATCCACACCATGAAGGACCATGTTTAAGGGGTGAATAGGAAAGTCCAGTCTACCACAGTCTGTACATTTTCTGCCAGACTGCCTGCACCTCACAACACTTGCACCACCGCCAGCCATGCTTTGCACTTCATGGTTCTGCCAGCAGCAAAGGCTGGTGCAGGCAGGTGGAAACAGGAATCTTGTGTTCTCTTTGGAGAGAAATTCTGTTCTCTTTATGATCTGCTGAGAAACTTTGAGCCAGTCTCTCCTATTTTCTGTGACTTCACCATGTGTAGGCAATAAATAGCAGTGATGTACTTTTCAAATACTTTTCCTTCAGCTGATGAAAAGCCATGGTGAAAAGTCGTGTATTTTTCTTCTTTCAGAGTGAAGCAGAGGGCAGGTCTGTGGCAGGTGCTTTAAATTTTAACCCTGCACCTGATGCTCAGACTCTGTACAAGGCCATGAAAGGACTTGGTAAGTTGACTCCAAACATGTATGTAAATTCTGTGTTCTTATAGTTGCTAAGTTGAAAGCCATTCCTTAGGAAATTTACATCCGCTTCTTTTTTACTGTGAAAAATTAATATTAAAGTTTCCTCAGTGTGTGCTTAAACTTCTACACGAAGGCAATGAACCAGGCAAGGTTCATTCAAGGTCTGAATATTCAAATTAAGATTTTGGACCAGTCTCAACTTATTCTGTGCACTGTATTTATGATTTATTGTTGCTTTCCACAGGGACTGATGAACAAGCTATAATTGATGTCCTAACCAAGAGGAGCAATATGCAGCGTCAAGAGATTGCCAAATCCTTCAAAGCACAGTTTGGAAAGGTTCTTCCCAAACAAAGCCATATTCAATCACTGGTTTACTGCATGCAGGATGTAGTAAATGGGCGTACAGTTCATCCTGAAAGCATGATGCAAACTATATGCAGGTCTTCTGCAAAAAAATAGATTAATATCTATTTATAAGGCCTGTGATGAATGTGTAAAATTAATTTTTGACCAGAAAAAAAACTTTTCTCCTAAAGATTTAAATTTTTTTGTAAAATGCATTTTGACCAGAAATACTTTTTAAAAGTCAATTTTTACTTGACTTATACCTTCTTATTGATTTGAAATTGTAACAAAAATTGATACATGTCTAAGTGACATGTTGAGTAAAATATTGGTTTGTTTCAGGCCTTTTTAAATGTCAAAAAAGTTCAGTTTAAAGACTTATTTAATTACACTTGTTTAGAAATTCCGTGGTTATTGACAACCATGTTTTCCTTTGGCTCTCTTTGCTTCTTTGATAAAACCATACTTTTATTGGGAAAATTTTTTCATCAGCAAACTGTACCCCCAAGCCTACTGTGGAGACTCCAGTGACTCTTGCTGGAAAGGGGACTGCCGCGCAAAAGCCTCAGAAAGGGAAGCAAATAAGGGGGTGGCCAGTATGGAACAATGAATAAATAGAATGCTTCCATCCCACTAAACCAGAGTGTCTTACTTTAGGAAAACCTGCATTATAGTGAAACAGAAGTTTGAAGTGTATCTGCAAGCCAACTGCATTCCTAATTCTGCAAATGTCCTGGGTGCAAGTTCAAGTTCATGTGCAGGCTTTGGGAATCAGCTCTCTCTGAAGCTGCACCCTTGCTCAATGCAAGGCCTTCACTACCTGGTTCTGCTCACTGAGTTAAGCAGGGTGGAGGAAGATTTGCTGTGGGATTAATTATTGAGAAAGCCTGAATATCAAGAAAACAGAGACTGTGTAAACACCTAGACAAATCTCATTCTGAAGTTAGGTTTTTCAGTCCCAGGACCTTTTTTAATGAACTAGCAACAATGCTGTCATTCAGCTTCATTACTTAGGCCATGGGGATGGAAGCAGCATGTGCAGTAAAATGATCCTGTGAGGCTGTTTATGTAACCATGTAATGATGCACATTTAACAGGATCTGATCGAAAACCTGAAGTCTGAATTGAGTGGCAACTTTGAGAGGCTCATTGTAGCTCTCATGTACTCCCCATTCAAGTATGATGCCAAGGAGCTGTATGATGCCATGAAGGTAAGCAAATTGTATGCTGATATTTAAGTATTAGCACAAATCCAGTGCTAATTTCCTGCAATTGTGCAACTGTTAATAACTGGACTGTTACATAGTTTGTTATTAGCAAGAGCCTTTGAGAAATACTTAATTTTACTATTAATGTTCTGGGGGAAAATGCTGCTGGAATATTTACGGCTATAAGAAAGTTTCTGTACATACGTGACTCATAGAGCCTGAGAAGGCAACTGCAAAACTAAATTCACACCCAAACCTGCTGCCCTGATATCCCACCTGAGCCATGAAACCTTTCAGGACTCAACGAGTGGTGGTGCAAGGGCCAGGCTGAGCTTGGCTGGGATCCTGCCTATCAGTAATGTATTTTTACAGGTTTCAGATGCAGAGTGGTCTGTTAAAATGGTACAACGATGGACTGACTAGCCAAGCACTGGTCTCCCTGCATTCCTCTAATGTTGTTCATCGCCAAAGGCCTGACTCCAGAACAGCATTGTGGAAATGTAGGGTCACATAAAATCATCCTTTACAAATTAGGCACCTCAGTAAAAGAAACTATATTCAACACAAATGTATTTTGTGTCTCCAGCTTTCATCACGGCGGTTTCTTACAGCTCAGCACACAGCCCGACACTTTGCTGCCATCCAGCTCCTCCCTTCACCATACTTCTCTAGCAATAAATCACCTTCCATGACTAGATGCCTTTCTCCGCCTTTATTTCTCCACTGTGTTTTCTATTATAGGGTGTGGGAACGAGTGAAGGTGTTATCATAGAGATCCTGGCATCTCGGACAAAAGCGCAGATCAAGGAGATAATCAAGGCGTACAAAGAAGGTAAGTGCCTGCGGCTCAGATTTCTGTGGTCGGAGCAATGGGCCTGATTGCACAGCAGGAACGGTGTTACCAGCTAGCACTGTCAGCAAAAAAATGGCTTTTCTAAAAGCCATTTAACTCTAAAAGCAATGTAAGTCTGCTTTCAGCTGGCAAACAGAACATGGTTATGCTGAGAGAATGTGAAAATCCCTTTCTAGGTCTTCATCCAGCTACAGCAAAGGGACAACAAATCACAAATTTGGTTCCGTTTGGCTACAAAGAGTATTGTCAGAACATAAACAAAACTATAGCTGTGCACTTGGCTTTTTCTCCCCATTAAATAGATGGGAATTTATCCAATATGTATTTGTAAATATTTTATCTTGTTCATCCCTTCAGCTATACCTCTAAAATTAGTTCTGGGTTTATTCCTCAGACATCGGGGGAGCAAGAGACTCAGCTGGATGCAAATGCTGACCTGAGTATCACAAAGGGTGTGAGCTGCTCTCAGCCCTGTTTTTTTCCCTAACGACCTTCTTGCCCGGTGTCAGGCTATTGTGTGTGCTTGGGCTACTGGTAATACCTTGATTATATCACCTAAATAAATAACAAATCCTTCCCTTGTCCTTCTCTTTCCCTTGGGTAGAATACGGTTCTGATCTGGAACAAGACATAAAATCGGAAACAAGTGGCTACTTAGAACAAGTTCTGGTTTGCCTTCTTCAGGTAATGCTAGAGAAGAGAAATGAGGGTATAAAGGTCTTCACATTTTTCTCTTCTTTTTCGGAGAAGACATACAATAGGAGAGCCAGTACAGTCACGATCACCAGATAAATTGCAGAGAAAACCATGTCATTTGGACTGGATCTGTTTCAGCTTCGATGTGACTGAAGCAGGGAAACCTCCCTTCCTTAGCAGCAGCAAGAGAGCTGGGAACTTACAGCCAGCTCTGCTGCAAAGACACCTCACATTCACATATGTGTAAAGCCACTGTACTCTCAAGGATCTTAGAAAACAGTGCCCCTCCACTATGATTCACCACTTTTCCAGGGTCTGTGCCCTCAATGCTGAGTGCACTTGGATGCATTTACCCTACTGTATTTTTCTGCCTGGTAGCAGTATAACTGAGCAATTTTTTACTCTGCTTCATATGACTGATTTCAGTGCCTTGCAGTGAAGAAGTTAGCACTTGTGCTATCTGAGTGCTTGAGTACTCTGCAGAAATAGATAGCTGAGAGGATAATTGATCCCTGCTCAGGATGAATGCTCTGATCCTTATTTATGGAAGAATCTTCATGAGACAAAATTGTTACCTTTCTTTTTCTGCTCATAGGGCGAGAGGGACAATGCCACTCTCTATGTGGACACAGCCCTGGCTCTCCAGGATGCAGAGGTACTCCCAAATACCTGTGATCAGTGATATGCCTGCATTCCCACCTTCTTGAACTTCAGAGTGCTTTCAGTGAGCAGCACAGTCCTGGTCAACAGAGGGCTGGAGTCACAGTAATTTGGGGTGGGGTGATCTTTAAGTAAGTAACTTGGGGTTCTTCAATTTTGCCTGCACTGCTGAGCTCTGCCATTCCAAAAAGGAGTGATGAGGCCTGGGCTTTGGCTCAGCTGCTTTTGTTATGTGAAAATATATGGGTGTGGTGGAGTGGAAGAGGAGAGAAGAGGGAAGAAATCTCAAGTGTATTGTTGGCTGCTCCAGCTGCTGCAGGAAGGGTAGAAAGGTTGGAGATAATGGCTGCTCCAATTTGTCTAGAAGACACAAAGGTTTTCATAACCAACCATTCTAGGAGACTCTGGCTCACCCAGTGGTTTAGGTTACTCCAAACCCCTCCATCCCAGCCATGCCTTCAGCCAAACTGTTCCTTTACCAGCTGCACACACAATGTCTCACTAATCATTGTGTGTTAAATTACAGACTCTCTATGCTGCTGGAGAGAAGATACGGGGCACTGATGAGATCCAGTTCATCACCATCTTGTGCAAAAGGAGTGCCACACACTTAATGAAAGGTATGGAGCAGAACCCACACTATCAACACTACATTCCCAAGCCTCTAAAATCAGATATCACCCTAGCCAAAAAAAGAGACAGGGCTATAGATGAGAGACATGGATGGCAGAAATAAGCACCCGAGCCTCTCTTCTAATTCCTGGTCACTCAGTAACCAAAAGCTGCCAGCAGATTTTGTGAAAGGTTATAAAGATTTAGTCCTGCTGAAAATCAAGTGGCTTATCCAGGAGTCCCTACACAGTGGTGGATAACTGGATAGCTGTTTTTATAAACCCAAGGAGCGAGTGAGTGAGTAGCGTCCTAATTAAGTAGGAGCATGTGGTGAACAGACACATCCCCTTGGATGTGGGTTCCTCTGGGAGAAAAATATCACTAAAAAAATAACTGGTGCTGGAGAATCACAGGGTGCAACCTGCATTTCTGCCCCAGGTCCTTTTGAGGGCATTAGAGGCTGCTGGGAGGGGAGACACTTACCCTGCTCCAGTTCCCTCAGCTCCCCACTGTCTGTCTAGCAGAGACCAAACCTTGTCATCTCAAGGCTTTTGAGGCATAGCAGATTTTGTTATGTTGGCTGCATCTAAGCATATCAAGCAGTGTGTGAATCAGCTGGGCCTAAACTGATAAATTTAGCTGGAGATAAATTAGGTATGCCTGAGCTTTTTGAAGCTGAGGTCCTCTGAGGCTGTTTCTATGCCCTGGAAGCCAGCTCCTGCTTGTGTTTCAAATTCAATCTCCCAAGGTCACTTAAAAAATGAAACAAACAAATGCATCAAGCAATTTCTTCTGTGCTACAGCAGCTTGTATCTGTTTGTCTTTAAAACCTGAGTGTAATTGTTGCAGCTTTTTAAATATTTTTAATAGAGTAGCTCTGAGTTGAGAAGTTTGTACCTGTCTGTCTATTCTGTATTCCATTTCCACAAAGTGTCTTGAGTGTTGATGATCTTGGATGCTGAGCAAAGTGGATTAAGATGTCCATTGCATTATACAGCAGTTTGCCTTCTTTGTTAGTCCTAGAATGCTAGGAATAAAAACAGATATCTGTGTTTCTGAGCCTTGGAGTATCCAAAGCATATAAGGTGAGCAATGACCCTGTTGTTGAGCTTTTGTTACTGTGGGAACTCAAATATCTCAGAATCTGCGCCTGTGTTTTGCTCATCTTTTCTCAGTTGTTTTTTTTTTTTTTAATTGTAGTTGAAATAATGAGTTTTCCCAAATGGTGTTGTCATCACTTTAAAGTCCATGGCCTGTGAGCTGCATAGTCTTACATTTAAGTTGATTTTATTTTGACTCCTGAAGCTAATGACATCAACAAGCACAAGACCAAAGGTGTGCCTAACTTTGTTGTCTGCTTTATTTCTGTGGTTAAAGACAGCAATGAAGGGTCAGATTTCCAAATGAACTTGAGGTGAAGGAAACTGCATTTTCAAATGAATTCAGAGAATTAAGAACCATGAATGGTTTGGCTTTTTGTAAATGTTAACATCCATCTTTGTAGCTGACTTCTAATGTTGACTAAAGCCTCCTGAATTTCGTGCAAATGTGGCTTTTGTTTTTGCGGGATCTGTGTTCATATTGCCCCACAAGTAATGCCTGTAAATACTGGGCACAAAATGCCTCGGAGGTTACTTGGTAAAAGTCTAAAGCTCTTTGTGTTTCAAACAGTGTTTGAAGAATACCAGAAACTGGCTGGTAAGAGCATAGAAGACTCTATCAAGAGTGAAACTCGTGGTTCACTTGAGGAGGCCATGCTGACTATTGGTAAGTTGTGACCTTTCCCTTTTCTTTGTCAGAGCCTGCTGCCTTTCCTTCTGCTGTAGTTGACTTTATTAGATGGATCTACTTTATAAAGGTGTTTGGTAGGAAGTAAGAGGTACCTCTTGGGTAAGATACACTCAGATTCCAAGAACACACTGAATTAATGGGAAGTATGTTGAATCTCAGTCACCTGCTGCCCTGGGCTGGAATTACCATTGATTCTTACTGAGTCTTTTTGTATGCCTAGTGAAGTGCACCAGGAACATCCATTCCTACTTTGCAGAGAGGCTGTACCATGCTTTAAAGGTAAGACTCTTCATTGTAGCACACTTGTTTTCATCCTGACTTAACTTGTAACCGGGCTTCCACCAATTCAAACAAGAAGAGCCAAGGTTTTGGTGAAATTCAGCAGGTTTAGTGCAATTCTTACAAGTAATAACAGAATCCTTTCAAACATCTTGGCTAGAAAATACCCTTTAAGCTCGAGATACCAAGGGAGTCTGGCTTTTCTGGCCTAAGAGCCCGCAAGGAGCCCAGCCCCAATTTGTGGAACACAGACCAAACTTCCCGAAGAAGCTTTTCTGGGAGGCTGATTATGGTGAAGTCTTGCCTTCCATGTTAATAGACCGGAACACAGTATTTTCTTTTTAGGAAGCAATTCTCTCAATGGCAGTATAAAATGAGAGTTCCAAAGAGGGACACATAGGGTATTTGCAGGCTGTGCCCCTCTAATGCTTAACTGGTATGTGTAAGATGTCAGCTCTCCAAACCTTTTGGAAAACTGAGATTACTGTTTGGTTATCAGTGTGATCTCAATTTTCCTGTGAGTGATTAAACAATATTGGTTGAAGCCAAACACTGCCTGGGTGATGCTGCAGAAGGACAGTATGTGTTCAATGCCATCTTCCCCTCTGTTTGCTTTTGCATTTGACATGTGCAAAACTTGTGCACACTTCTATGGTGGACTTGTGGTGTAGACAGTGGCCCCTGGGAGGGCTGTGAGGATTGGCCCTCCCTAAAGAGACGCAGATGTTCAACAGAACATGTGCCAAGGGGTGTTTGAAACCTGACTCCTCCTGTCCTGGACTAGTTTGCACATCTTATTCCTGCAACACTCGGTAACATCACAGACTGATCTATCTGTTATTCCAGGGGGCTGGCACAGATGATGGGACTCTGATAAGGGTGATTGTTTCTCGAAGTGAAGTTGACCTAAACCTTATAAAGCCTGAATTCAAGCGTATTGCAGGAAAGTCTCTCTCCAGTATGATTTTGGTAAGCAGAATCTTGATATGATGGTTCTTAGCCATTGCATGTGTTCCTAATCTTTCCAGCACTGTAGGATGCTTCCACGGTTGTTTGCAGTAACAATGTCATTTCTGCTGTGATCATGACTCTCCTTCTTTAGGCCTGTTAGCAGTCATGTCCTTGAGAGATACATATGCAGGAAAGGTGAGTCAGACTGTATGCTCTGTAAGTGACTTGGACAAAGCAAAACCGAGGCGACACTGCATCAGGATTTCCATGGACCATACTCTGTCTCCATGCACTGCATGATCTCCTAGATGAATCTAAATTAAATGAATCATTTCTGTTATAACTATCCCACAGTGCTATGCCATTTTCTCCTCTTTCTCTATCCTTAACTACCTCAAGCCAGTGCCATCCATATAAGTCAAAATAGTGCTGGGGTATTTTGTTTGTTTCTTTTCTTTTTCATTTTTTTTCTTTTGCTGTTTTTTGTTGTTTGAGGTTTTTTAGCTGCCTTATCCCAGATGAAAGCCTGATCTATACTGTGATGAGATAGGTTCAGAAATGGAACCTTTTCAAGGCTTGTTGTAGAATTTGAGTTTCAGCATTTGAATGAATGTGCCTTCCCTGTTAGTGCTGAAATGCTGTTTATTACCATTTGTCCTAAGGACTTTGGGACATTCCTCTCCCCCTGTGCAAATGGCACAGAAGTCCTGTCCTTAGCAGTCCCCATGGGAAGTCTGGTTCTGTAATGAAGGGCCTTTCTTCTAATTGACACTGTCAGTGTCTGTCATCATGATTAATGATCAGTCTTCAAGTGTCTGTGATATTCATTCCTTCTGAGAAGTGGCACTAGCTTTACACCTGTCGTCACAAAACATTCAAAGGGAGCAATTTTTTTTTACCTAGTGAATATTTTGTGTAGTGCTTCTAGACCAAAATGACCGCATTTGTGGCATTTTAAAAATACCATGTGTCAGGGCTAACTACAGTGCTTTTTCCCTTCCTGTAGGGAAGGGATGCTACATAAATACCCAGGGACAAAAAAACTGAACACAACAGGTTTGGTTGCTGTCATTTGTGCTGACTTTGTCTGTGCTATGTGGGACAGAACCCTGATCAATTGCTCACCTGCATTCCAAAGGAAAAAATTGGACTTGATAAATGTTATTTCAGGTGGTAGCTACAAGCCTTATTTCTCCATTCACTTTTGATGGTGTGTCGGCTGGCAGTAACTGCTGAAGTCTGGCTTGCTCTTTCCAAAGTCCTTTTCCTGTGTGGGCATATTCTGCAGACTGACAACGTCAGCACTTGGAGCATGCAGAGAAACTTCCATACTCACCTATTTTTTAATTTTTTCTCCTGTCAGGATGATACCAGTGGCGATTACAAGACAGCCTTGATGAATCTCTGTGGCAGTGACTGACAGACTCTAGGAGGAAGACATTGAAATGGATACAGAGAGAAAATTAACAATGAACAAGGGTCTGAAATTGTACTTGTAGAAAGTCTTTCCATTGATCTAAGGGGGGGAGCGGGGGTGGAAAGAAGCTCAAATTAATGGTCAAGATCTCCAAAACTCTCTGAAGGATGTGGATGTTCATTACACATTGAATGCTATTGACTTCCCAGTTTTTCAAACACAAAGGGGAATGTTAATTTTTTGTTTCCATTTTGTTCTTTGAAGTTTTCCTTCTATTTTAACCCATTGTGAAGGCACTTTTACATGGAATTAAAGGTTCTTTTAAACCCTGTGTAGCTGTTTCACAAGTCTGAACAACCCTACAAATCTTGGGCTGTCCTGAAGCTATGCTCATTTCACTAGGACAAGCTGGTAGAGCATGGGCCGTTTGATGCTAGCCGTTTGGGTCTGGAAGGAGTCCCAGATATCCATGAGGCTTTAGGGCATGGGTCAGAACTGAGAATTTAGTGCCAGAGGCAGTAGTTTAGCAGCCTTATCTATGTGACTTCATGGGGGCTCCCCAAGGAGCAGTGAATGGCAGAGCCAAGCTGGCTGTAAGCATGTGAAAGTTGAAAGCTGTGTGCCTAATTTCCTTCTTGCTTATCTGTTGGGGAAGACCAGCAAGTTCAGGTCCTCACATCAGTGTCAGACCATGGGGGAATCAAAACTGGCATAGATGATTTGGTTTTGGTGAACATCGGATATGCTGCCCTTGGGAGAAGACCTGTTTCTGCTCCTAGCGTCACAGTAACTTCTCAGCAGTCAGGGGACTGCCTCCAAAATTGCCTCCAACCCCCAAGATGGCACCTACCACGTGCTAAGGGAAGCCCCAAATGTGGGCATTGACACAGAAAGAACAGTCTGAGAAGTTCAAGAATTTCAGGTCTGCCTTGACCACTGGTTCTCCACACTTAAAGAAACTCCTTTAAATGTTTATTTACCAAAAGCCTTTCAGTGAAGGAGCTTTTCTGGTCCAAGCAGGTGAATCCTTTAGCTGAGGGGTGCTCCCTTCCTTGCACTGCTGAGATTAGCAGGAATCAGTGCCATGAGAGTGGGAAGTTCAAAAGGTCTTGGTGAATCCAGGACACAGAAAAGGGTCTTGGGGTTAGGATATCTACCCACCTCGAGTGAATACGAAGAAGAGGAGGGTTCAGTCTCTGCACCTTTAAGTGCTTTTCTTTACAGTGATATCCCAGTTTCTTGCCTGGTCTCTGGGCTGAGCATCGAGGTGGGGGGTTCTACTCAACTTTTGAGGGATGTGGGCCGGCTCCAGGCACCAAAGGACAGGGACTCGCATATCCCTTCTGCTGGTCAAAGGACCCCACTTGGTTTTTCACAGTCACGTGTTCTAATTGACACCGATGATCAGGCCTCCCTGTTTCGTTTTTGTTTGGTTTTTTCAGTCGGTTCGGGCCTGCGGCTGTCGTGCAGGGGCTGCGGCCGCGGCGAAAGCCGTGCTTACACTCCCCTCTGCTGGAGGACCGCCTGCGCGCAGCCCGGCGGCGGCACCGCTCGTCCCGCGCACGCCGGGGTACCCGGCACGTCCTGCGCATCCCGCTATGCCCGGCGCATCCTGGGGCATCCCTGGCATCCCGCGCATCCGGGCAGGCGCTCACTCCGAGCACGGCCTCCGTAGGATTTGTTCTTTCCCAGCCGCAGCAAAGCCTGGTACAGAGGGCTGCGTTCCCTGTCCCCTTGGGGAGCCAGCTCAGGGGCTCTCAGCCCTCGGCATGGCTATGGACTCTGCAGCAAGGCACTCCTCCAGCCAGAGTCTTGTGAGGAGGCTTAAGTGAAAGTATGATGTGTTCTGGTATGTTCTGGGTATTATTTTGGAAAGGCCAGATTTGTGTCTGCCTAAGCAGGGAACAGGAATGATTTACACTGCTGCACTCACAACACCTCTGTTTCCTGAAGCTGGACAGGCAGCAAGTAAAAAGCAATCCCAGTTTTGAGGGGCCTAAAATCTGATTAGAAAAGCCTAATGAAACCTCAGCTCTTCAAGAATATTTCACAGTTGTCTGAGGATTTCACTAAAACATTTGTGTTTATATCACCCTGGAGCTCCCGTTGTTGTTATTGTTATCAAGTTACTCAGGTCAGAGGTTGGCTTTTCTTGTTGGCCTGTGCTTAGCACAGTGGGTCTGGATTAGAGCTGTTTCACTCTGATTGTGATCCCAATTTATTAACAACAGCTTGGGAGATGTAGAGTTGCCAGAATATTCACAGGAGATCAGTAGTAAAGCTGGAAAGGAGGAACAACCAGGGGAAGCTGATTCTATCGCTATAATTGCTGGGAAACAAAACAATTGTAAAACATCAATGAAGATTTAATTACATATTGATTGCTGCTAAAATGTTCCCTGGGTGAACAGGTGCTTTAATAAATCAGGATCAATTCCTAAGCTGTTCTAACCAGTCTTTTCTAAGTGCAAATATTGACTTAGGGCCTTTCTATTCATTCACAGTTTTATTAACGTGATTTTATTGCACAAAAATCAAGATAAGAGCTTGGCAAGGAAAAGTTAACAGGGGCAATGTAAGAAATGCCCAGGACTGGTGCAGGCCTTCTGCTGCCTATGTGCCAGCCTTTTCCCCTCTCCTGTGCTGCAGAAAGCCCTGTGTGCAGGGAGTCTCCAGGGTCAACGCTAATGCCACTTTACTGCCTTCCCCAGGTGGCTGCCCTCCTATGCAGCACACACAGCAGGAGCTGTTTTATCCATCAGCCTCGTGGGGTGGAGCTACTTCAGCTCTCTGCTCAACTCACACCCAGGTGTACATAGGCATAGCCGTCTCCAACTATTAGTTCTGTTCCTGACACCTGGAAAACTAACAAAAGTCTGTTCCAGATAGGATGCTAATGCATATAACTTCATGTTTAACCCCTGAGAGTTTCTGTTCCAGAGAAAGCTGACCTCATATAGTGTTGCTTAATCCTCCCAGCAACCCAGTGCAGATGTGACCTGAAACCCAGGAGGCCAGCCACAGTCAAGCATAGGCTCTGCTTCTTAAGAGGTGTGTCATCACTGTGACTTCTGGAGAGAAGAAGAGAAGATTGGATTGGTTTGGCTTCAGTTGTATTTCGATTTTGCAACAGTTTGGAGGAGTTTTTGGGTAAAATATGTTTAAGTGTTTAAACTGAGGTTAAAAGAACATTGTTCCTGTCAGGAAGTGGAAGAAGAGAATAGCAGATATCTTAGTTGGGAAAAGTGGGAAATCTCTTTACCATCTCCTCATTTTTAGGAAAGTTTTTCAAGGGCAGGAAATAATCTGAGAAAGATGTTCAGTCTTCCTTTTTCCCTGCAGTCTTCCCATCAGTGCACAGAGGCTGCTGCAGGCTGTTGAGCTGGGGCTGGGCTGGGGCTGGTCCAGAGCCTTGCCTGAGGCACCAGAGCTGACACTGGGGTATCTTTGAGGCTGCCCAGACAGTGCTTCTCTTCGGAGTTGAGGGTAGGGTTGCCAAAACACAGAACAGCACAGTGTGTGGCCCCGGGGGAAGGTGGGTTGTGCTGTCATGGATGGCTCCACTATTTGTTCTGGGGTGGGCTGAAGGGAAGCTTGAGGGCAGAGCACCCTCATTGCTGAGCAGATGGGAGCCTTCCTGCATGGAAACTGCTGATTATCTTTTATTCGTAAATTAATGAATTAATGGTAAGTTAGTGTTGATGTATTAATGTAAAATGCCGCAGTGTTTAAATACCGCCTGCCACAGTCATCCAGATGGGATAATGGAGTCTCCTAGTGTCACGGCTTATTGCCTGGCTCTCTGGAAGCAGCCTGTTTTTCTGGCAAGGTGGCCATCTGGTAATAAAATGTACACCTTCCTCGGGGATTACTGGGTGGAATCTCCTTTGCAGGGAAGATAGCAGGGAACAGTAAGGTGCTAAAATGGGACTGCACCAAAGATCTGTCAGGCTTTCCCTCAACTTCTGCCTTGAACCCAAATGCCTGAGCTGACTCCAAAGACTCTTCACATCTTTAGTGTCTGGGGTTAATAACTGCAGAACATCCCCATGCCTGGGATGCTGCAGCAGCAGGAGATGTTTTGTTTGACAGAGTGCAGCAAGCTCTTCTCCTCAGACCACATGTAAACAAGGTCACTCCAATTCCCCATCTCTCCCATCACTGCAAACATTATTGGCCTTGTAAGTAATTGTTGTTCAATCTTCTGGTGTTATACATTTGAACCCAAAGAACCCATCCCTGAGGTTCCAAGAAATTACCAGTCGGGTTTTTTTGTTCACTAAAAACCTTATGTTGGGCTGCAGAAGAGAATTAATAGTTTAGGGTTCATATCTGACTGTCCTCTGAGAAGACAGAAACAGCCAGTCCTGAGGACCTGGGCTCCTGTCTGTTTGGAAGAGAGTATTACTTGTTCAAGCTGTGTTTCCGTTTCCCCAACATTCCTTCCTGTTACAAATCTCAATTAGCCATGGTGGGTCAGTATCATGGCTCTGACTGCTCATGTCTGTTGAAGGCTTAGAGCTGGCATTTCTGACTGAAAGTTTTGTGCCCAACACTTAAAGAGTGTCACTGGTATGGGAGTTCAAAGTTCACAGGGACTTTATCCCATAGTATTTTGCATTCTTCCAGCTGTAAAGAAATCCTTATGGTGATATTTTTCTATGATACAGAGGTCACATGATACATCCAAGTAGAGTCCTGAGAAACCTTTTCTGCATTTCTGGTTAGATAAAAGCACTTATTACAAAAGAAACACAGATGTAGGTTCTGTACATGCAGGAACCTAACATTTGGAGAAATAAATAGCTCTGGATCACACAGAGGAACCAGTACTGTTTTCTCTGTGCTAATGAAGAACAGGATATGTTGTAGGCACAATATTATTAATAAATAGTGAGCAATGCAATACAAATCTGTAACTCAATTTAGGATTTCAGCTGAAATTGCTCTTTGGAGTTATAGATGGCAGTGAGCTCTGAAATTGAGTTACAGTCCAAACAGGAACTGAGTCATGTGTAACAATGGTCTAGGGAAGCATAGAATCACGGTCAGCACTGGGAAAAATGTTATTGGCAGTACTATATTCACAGAAAACAAAGGCATTTGATGGACATAGATAAAGTTTAACTGAGCTTATAAATAGATGTCAGGCAGAAAAATAGGGGAGAAAATGAAAGTCAACATTTACATCTATTGATTTTAAAATGGCAACTTTATTTTAAAAACGGACCCAAGCTAAAAAACAATTATTAAAAGGTTTCATTAGTCTGAAGCTGAAACATGACATTTTGGAGGGGAAAATTTTAATGTTCAGTTTGCCTGAGAACATAATTTTTACTTTCTGAAATATGTCCTAAATTTATATTTTAGTTTAAGCCAAAGAACCACAGTTGTCCCTCCAGTTCCTTGGTTTAGCCTCTGAGCTGAAAGGTTTCTTGTTATTTTAGCCAAAATAAAGGCTGATGTTATTCAAAAGGGAGGGGAGAGTCATTGCTTTAAATGTCCCTATTAATCTTATCTAACAGAAGAGATCAGTGCTGGGGGTCTAATTTCTGAGTTTAAACAGATCCCAAAAGGTTCAAACAAAATAGAAAAAGTAAGCTGATGTCCATTTCTAGCCTTGCCAGAACTGAAACAGTGTCACAGGCTGCCCAGAGAGGTGTTGGATAGCCCATCCCCAGGAACCTTCAGGTTGGATGGGGCTCTGAGCAACCTGGTCTGGTAAAAGATGTCCCTCTTATTGCAGGGGGGCTGGGCTGGATAGCCCTTAAAAGTCCCTTCTAACCCAAATTTCTATGATTCTGTGGTAAGTTCTCTTGTTCCTCACCACTTGTCCTGCTTCTGGGACTGAAAGAAAACCCCTGCACAAGACAGTTTTCTGCTTTGCAGACATGATGGCTCTGGATTTCTAAGCCACAGCTATGTTACCCTGAGTAATGTGCTTACTGTAAAAGCCATGTAGAGATAAGTCTTTACTTCATGGGACTGTCTGTAATGAGGCTAAATTGATTAATTTCAGGAAAGTGTTTAGCATCCATTATAGATGTTAAATAAATAAGATTTTCAAGCAGTAAAGCACAAGATGGGGTTCTTCTGAAGCACCAGGTATTGTCTACAGTTAAATTTGTGAGCCAATATGATGTCCTATATAAGCACCACACTAAGTCTATAGATTCTCTCTCTTTCTCTTTCATCTAGATCATCCTGTACGAAATCCACACCTACACTGACTGTCTCCTTTCCTGCCAGGCATCCTAGAGAGACTGGTCAGAGAATGCAGGATACTGAAAACCAGGCTCCCTTCAAAGAAGAGCTTGACAAGATCATCTGTCTTTACATATGTAATAATTTTTCTAACAGCTGTCTCCCAAATAAAATTATATTAGACAATAACTTAGAAGAACTGTGGCTTTGGGTTTTGGTGGAAGATAGGGTGAGGAGTGTCTTTTTAAACTAGCCAAGTACCCACTAGTCATTGCAACTTATTTTCTGGTTTCCTGGAGAACTTTTTGCATGGTTCTAATGATAGGTCATAACTACTTTGTTAAATGTTTCAGTGACAGTAAACACAGCAAAAATAATTGTCTAGAATACATTGTTCCTTAAAGCTTTCTCACTAGTTTAGGAAAATTGTGGCTAAAAACTGTGGCATTTGGATGACCTCCCTTTTTCTGTTCTTCCAGCTAACACTAACACTCAAATCTAGTATAAATAAAGGCAAACATTAGTGATAATAAACTTTCAAACTCAGTCACTGGTTTGTTTATAGCTAGGTTGGTACTTGAGGGATCCAGTGCAATTTAAAATGCAATAAATTGAAACAAACTCACTCGTTTTGGAGGCTGTTTATGAACTCTTTTAATTTGGTGTCATATTTATTTGGGGAGAATTAGATTATCCTATTCATTAGATGCTGTGGCCAGTGATGAATGGAACAACATTCCACATCAATGGCATTAATTGAATCCTCGCAAGCACAGATAATACCCCTGCAGGAAACAGGAGAAGATGGAAAAGTTCTCCAAAGTAGGTCTGAAAATACTGCAGGGATGAGGGAGCACTGCTGGACAGCCAGGATAGTTGGCAGCAGTTGAATGCTTTTCATTTTTTTGTGAGACTACTTAAAGAGTAGTTATGATCATCGGGCATACAGTTAAGATCAATCTCCATGGTGCTATAGGCACCGTGTATCTGACACAGAACTAAGGAGGGAGGACAGGTCTCCTAAGCTGCAGGCTTGTGTCATAACTAAAGATTTTGCCTCAGGGGAAATTTATTTCAGAGGGAAACATAATCAAAAAGACTGACAGGCCTTTCAGCAAAACTGATTTAAAGCTTGCATTTGTAAAAATACCCAGATGATTTTCTCATAGCTCATCAATAATACATGCTCGGGTCTGTTGAGGATTTCTCAGAAATGTGTCATTCTTCCAGGGAGCGTGTCCTATTGATAGAGCCATAAGCCACTACCAATTAATCAGGGCACAATGCAACATTCAAAAATGAGCATGAGCTTTTCATGCCAGTCCTCTTTGATTCATGCCTCCGCTATGATTCATGCCAGTCGTTTTTCAGATGAGCAGCTGTTTGTTATGAGCAAGTTACTTTATTGTCAGTGAAAGGTGAAAACCAGCCTGAGACACTGATGGGCTTTGGTGCAAAGAGAGTAGAAACTTCATCAAATTCTCAATTTTCTGCTTGCTTCCTGTGGAGGAAACTTTGCTCTCTCACATCCCAGTGGCACAAAGCAGTGAACAGTGGCAAACTAGGTGGAAGCAACAGTGCCCTGGATATAGGATCCCCCAAGACCCCTGATATCCCTGATCCATCAGTAATACAGGGACCTATGAAGTCCCTGTATTACTGATGGATCCTTTCCATCACCAATATGCTTCCAGTCAGCAGGCAAGGGGCAGATGTTCTCAGCAGTGTGTGCACCTGGACAGTTCTCCTGCAAAATTCAGGAACAGTAGTCAGAGGGATTTTCCCTAAGTGTTCTGATCACGTGCCCCAAACCCTCTTGCTGGCTAAATGAGAACAGCAGGGCAGCACATGTCAGGAATGGTGATTACTCATGCTTAAAAAAGGGGATACCAGAACTGGCCACTGGGAACAGTGATAACTCTGAGCTCTCCCATAGCAGGTCCTCTGCCACAGGCAGAGGGCTGGGAGGCAGTAAGTAGTACCAATCCTCATTTTACAGAGGCAGAAACAGAGGTGAGTGACCAGGGTCAGCAGTGGGATGGCAGGGATTAGGATACAGTTCATCAGAGCCCCAGACAAATCACCCACCTGAGGATTCCACCTCTTCTCACTGCTTGTGCTGGGCTATGGGGGTTTTTTGTGACCTGCACTCTCAATATTGCAGTCCTAAGAAAGAGCCCTCAGCCAAGGTCTCAAAGAGGTTAAAGCAGTAATAGCCACAGAGGGAGTAGCAGGGGCATCTATAAAACTAACCATTTCAGAGCACTAATTTCATCAGCAAGCTAATTGCAAATATTGTATCTAAGAACATTTCCAGCCATCTGCAGGAAGGGAATGTCACAGTGCTTGAAAGGCATCTTGTATTTATGATTATATCTTGCTGATACATAAATCTGGCACAGTGAGTTTTGGATCTCATTACAATAATCAAGAAGAAGAAACATACCTTGCTTGGGAGGTATTTACTTGGAGGTATTTACACACCACCTTCATTGTGGTATCTGAATAATTCCCTGCGTTTGTAAAATCCTGCTACATTTCACCTCCGTTTTTGAGTATAGAACTGAGTGAATATGGAGACTTATTGCTAATCCCTACAGCAGGACTTGACTGTGCTTGTCATATGGCAAAACTGTGATCCTGCAAGGAACAAAATTGCATCTTTCTGGATCCAAGGCTGGTATTCTGCCACATGTGCCTCCCTCTTATTATGGATCCGGGTAAATATTTACAGTCTTTGAACAACTTTCATCAGACTCAGTCCTGAGGTGACGTGAGTGTCAAAGGGACCAAGAAAGGGTGTGTGTCTGTGTCCCATTCCGAGTAAGAACAGCAACTATGTCAGGAAAGTAGAAGTTTGAGCTGTCCCTTTGCTCTCTGTAATCTGTGTAAATAGAAATTCTCCCTTCCTAGAGCTGGAGATTGTGACAGGCACCAAATCTGCTCTGCTGGAAGGTAAATAATTTTTATAAAACACACAGGGCAAGATTTACTATGTGGTACTGCTTGGTTTGGTTTTTGGTGCTCTCTGAAACAAGCAATGACTTTTGAGCTCTAAAAGAACCTGCCACACCATTGGATAGACAATTTGCCTTTCAGTCTACTTGGAACCAGCTCTTGAGGCTTGTTGCTCCCTGGGAACAGAGTTTTGATGTTTGGACTGTCTCATATAACTCTACATCATCTGTACGGTAACCAGCGTTTTTCAGGGATTTGCATATACTGTGTAAATAAAGTTAGTTGTGCTTACCTTTCTCCTCCTCTGCAAATGTGACCTGTAAGGACCTGACGTGAAGCTACCTGATGAGGTGGCAGTGTAACAAATTAACTGCAAGCTCTCCTTTCCACTCACCTGTTAAATAGTTGTCTGTCTGCATACAGACTGCATATTTTGTGAGCTGTGAGCCAAGGAACTTGGAGTGGGACACTAGCACAGGTCCTACTTTGCAAGAGCCAGCAGCCATTTAAAGTGAAGCCAAAAATTTTTAAAATATTACTCATTTGTGAGTCAGTTTAATGAAGAACATTGTCCCACTAATCATTGTTATAACACTTGTTATGACACTTCCCTCACCTGATGATCAGTGGAGGCATTATATTTTGAAGTCTTAAAAATTTGTGCTGAGACCAACATCTTACCAAGCATAACATTTTCATCTTGAAGACGGGATGAAGTTATTACATCCAGGCTTAAGGCTAAATAATCCCAAGGGTCAAGACTGAACTTGCAATGTAGTTCTTAAAATATTACCCATTTACTTCTAGAATAAACCAGTTGGAAGAAACACACTTCTGTTTCTTGATAATTTTAACACTCAGTGATCAGTGAGACCTTGATGTTGTGTATGAAGGAAATAGAAACCTTACTGCAGAAATAGTTCACTTTAGAAGGATTTATTATCACAGCTTGTCTGGGCTCCAATCCTGGTAGATGATTTGTCTGGACAGATTCAATGTTAGGACTGAGCACCATGGATTTTGTCAAAGTTCTCTTGGACTGCTGAGGTCCAGCTAACATGTTCTTGAGATCATGACCTATGGATGGAGCAGAGAGCTGCACAAAACTTTCTTCTCCCATTGACTTCAGTAAGAGATGTGGAAGCTAAGCACATCTAAATGTATGTCGCACTGTATGGACACAAAGAAAACACACGTAGCCGAACTAGGCCGAGGAGCCAAAAAGAGGAGCCAAAAAAGAGAGAGCTAAAAGAGAGAGCTAAAAGAGAGAGAGCAGAACCTTCTGACTTTTATTTATATGTTCTTAGAAATCACCGTGGATTGGAGGTAGAAATTATCACTTCTCAATCACACTGGTCAAAGGAAAAATCCATCACATGTCTCCGCCTAAGAGAATAGAATAAAAACAACAAAGACAGCAAAAACATGGCCATGTTTACAACAGCATGCGTAAGAAAGTACTACAGCAAAGAAAAACATTGTAGAACTGCAAAACTCAAGACAACAAATGTATGTGTATCAAGCGCTTGTCATAGGAAATAGACAGAAGTAGATGCTGAATCACAGCAGTTTGAAGGGACACATATGGATCCGGCATTGCAAACTCTGGCAGATCACTCATAGGTCCTGCTGTTCCTATAGACTGTGCTTTGTCTGCCCTACAAACATATGCAACACAAGATCTGTACTTTTAAAAGACTAAAGGATTTTCATGTGAGTATGAGGACACAGTTCTAGAAGTATTTTCCCATTTTGCAGTTTTGACCATACTCTGAGAGCTGAGCCTCTCTTGTTTGGGGGTCCTGTGTCTTATTGTTTGGGGCAGAGGCTGGATGGTTATGCAGTATGAAGTCTGCTTTGCTTTCTGCACTGACACTGCTCTGACACAGACTATGTGATCAGAAGATGCTGCTGTTACTTGGGGACACCAGAAGATTTTTTTAACACTGATGTATTAATTAAGGGTGTCTTGGAGTTGCAGTTGTGAGATTGTTGATACTGGTGACATACAAACTGTGACTAGATCATAAACTCCATATGTCTGTCACTCCTCCCAGCAGAGATGATCCACAGAGATGACCCAAGAGGTGAAACAGGTTGAAGACAGTTAAAATAAGCAGCACCCAGTCACTCAGTCTGCATGAGCAGAAGAGCAGAACCATGAATACAAACAAAGCTTTGCCACCCGTAGTGGCTTGGCACCAGGCCTCCCAAAATCTGAACCCAGCTCACTGAAAAAAAATAGGAAGTCCAGTTCATGAAGGCTGAGGTCCCAATTCAGAGATAAAAGTTTCTCCCGGTCTTTCATGCCCCAAGACAACCACTATCATAATAGTATTTCTGCCACAGCAGCAGGAGGAACAGGGCCCAATTTTCCAAAGGTGTATGAAGCAGGCAGGAAAATTTGCTTCAAATTATGAAGCTCTAACAATTTAACAGAAGGCCTGTTAAGGAAAAGAGGCATTACCTTTTCTAGTGTAATAATGAAAATACTAGCTTTTTGTCTATCCTACAAGAATGGTATTTTTAGGAGCAAACAAACTCTGACCTTTATACTGTGAGACAAAACATTGTTTGGAGAAAAAAATAGCAGATTCACCTGATTAGTAGACAGCATTCTTAAGGTTAATTCCAAATTATGAGGTTCCTTTGAAAATGAGATTCTGAGTTAAGGAAAAATTCTCAGCAGTCATGGAATCACTTAGCAATTAAAATCTAAGCAGAACAGTAAGTGGCAAAGGACCACAATTGTGACAGAACGAGAGTAATTTGTAACACAGATGCACTTGTATTTGTAGAAAAAATAACCTGCTTGTTCATGCCTGAGCTCACAGTTCAGAATGCCTCAGTGAAATGAAGAAAGAAATAACCTGCTAACTAAATGAACTTCAGAATGGTTCAAAATTGCCTGGGCCTGGATGGGGATGGAGCATTGGCCGAGCTTCCCCCATGATAATGAATTGGCAGTTTGCACAACGGGTTCCTCTTTCACTGACTCTGATGGTGCTCTGCTGCTTTATAGCAGCTAAACATCTGCTTTTAATTTAACCAGATGTGAATTCCCTTGGGCTGGGCAAGTCCTTGCTGCCTGGAAATAGGCTTTTTAACATAAAACACTCTTCCCAGCCTCCCCTGCCACAGTAGCTCCACTTCATCTGTCCTAACCTTTGCCCTACTTTCAGGATTTTTACCAGGCTTTTTTACTGCTTGCAAAGAATTGTCCCATGTTTTACAGAAAGTAGCTTTATAAGAACATTGAAAGCAGCTTATTGTGGACACCTGGGTATAAAATCACCACCTGAGGCATCAGGCCATGAAGTAATTTAACTTTGTGTAAAGCAATCTAAGACAACTGGGGATGGTAGGGAGTGTCCCAGAAGACGTGTCCTTGGATTTTGCTGTTTAAGGAACTGGACATGAGGCTGTCAGGTTCATTGTTGGGGAAGGTTAGTCTGAAAAGAAGCAGGGATAGGTGCTGTATAGAAACTAGTTTAGCCTTTGCTACTGAAGTGCATTTCCCCATGGTGTTGTTATTGTTGGAGATCTAACCAGAAGTTCTTTAATGTGTTGTTGATGTTCTTTTGATTTGGGTTTGTTTTGTTAGGGGTTTTTTTTTTGTTTAGGTTGGTTTGGGGTTTTTTTAGTTTCATATACTGAAACTAAAAAAATATACTTGGTTACTTACAGGATTATTTGTCTTGTGATCTGGAAGCATCAAGGTATATTTCTATTGAAAAAGAAAAATTTTCCCTGAATGGAATAGGGAATGACTTGTTGTTCTGCTGTGAACTGCCAGAAGATTTATGTTAGTTCCTTAAAAAGGCCTTATGTTAGTTCCTTAGCCTATGCTAATGACATCTTGGGGGAGCTTGCCTGCAGGTAGCTTTTGCAAAATTGTTAATTTTTTCTCTGTGCATCATAGCAGAACATATCAAGGCATGAAGAGTTAGTGACCTAGAGGCTGGGATAAAAGAAGGAGACTTCAAGAAGGCTGGAATTGAGATTGCAGCTATCAGTCTGATATCACAACTACCTGGCAGCAGAGCACAGCACTTTAAGACCTGGTCTACATCTATTATCTGCTACAGCACCAGGTAAGTTTGTTTACTGGCTAACCAGGCTTTTATTCTGAACAGTTAATGTAGTTAGAAGGTACCTCAATGAAAGCCTTTCAGTTTCAAGTCTAGCCTTAGCTTGTTTTCGTCTTAACATTGCCCTTTTACCTCAACTGCTTTTTCTGTCTAATTTAATTTGCCTGATGCAGGTACAAATGTCAATTGCGTCCTGAACAGTGAGGCTCTTTTAATCATTTTTGGTGTACAGATTGGCTGTTTCTCTGGTCCTAGTAATCTTATTTTGCAGCCTTTTCTGGTTTCTGTAGATATTTTCTCAATGTGGGTCTCTGTGTTCTGCCTTATGTCCTTGTATAGAGTCACTCTTGGCAGTAATTGCTATTATGTTGCTCTACAACACATCCTCAGGTTGCATTTGCACTTCTCAAGAGCTGCCTTGTGTTGGGAGGTCACTGTAATGGTGAGAGGACAACATTGTCATCATCCTCCAGCAGCACCAGCAACCACTGTTTTCTTCAAAGGGAACTATTGTATTTTAAAATGGTACCTCAGACATATCATAGATGGGCATCTCTCTTGATATTGTGGAGAGCAGTACCTCAGTGTAGCTTGTGCACTTGCATTATTCATACTCCAGAGTTTATGCAAGGACCAGATTCTGCTCCTCAGTGTTATGGCATACAGCTTAGAAACTCTGCATCCACACAGTATTGAACTAATATTGAATAATTAATATCACAGTATTTCTATAGCCCTCAAATGCTCAGACATAACAATGGCAGGACAATAAGGAAAGATGTAGGGAGTTGTTATACATACTCTCTGGAATAATGGTTTGTGGTGAACTTCACCAATTTTTCTGTTCAGTGATAATTTACTTTATGCTGATGACTGCTTACATTTATATTCATTCAGTTACTGTCACCTGACACTTAGGGGTATGAGTTTCATGTTAACTCCTCATTTCTGCTCTTTTGTTACTAGGAGGCCAAAAAAGGGTAATTTTAATAAGTAAATATATTTGTTTATATTTTTATCCAACTCTTATTACTTACCAAGAGTTACTCAACATCTTCTCTACAGTTTTGTGTACGACAAACTAAACTAAAAAAAAATGAGGTTGTCGTACTCCACTGCGATCAAGAGAGGAACTAAGCCAGACGAATACAATTAGGCAAGCTGGCGCATGAACAGCGTCCAAAACACACAATAGGAATTCCCTCTGGCACAGTTGTGCTCAAAAGACGTGCCATACATTTGCAATAACTACAGAGGGTCAGGAGCTCAGCTTTACAGCTTGTTGGAGAAAACTGACTTTTCACACTGGTACTTCTACCAGACTGTATTTAGCTTCTTGTTCTGCACTCTCCTCGGTATTTTAAGCTGATAAAAATCCCATTGTGTCAAATAGGAATGAGATTTTTTTTTTCAGAACTTAGAAGGCAAAAGTTCAATGTGGGATACTTCCCTTCCATTTAGTCCGGAGTTTAAATATTTGTTAGAAGCTTCTATAAAACACCCTTTTTTGTGAACCTATGATAAGGGCAAACAATTATAAATACTGCAGCAATTCTGCTAAGATCGGTCAAAATACTTAATCCAAACTACATGCTAAGTACCTTCTGCTTTATCATAACATTGTCTATATTGTCAGTATGGGGCAGAATTTTTCATTTTCCTGCTCTGAAAGCCTGTTTAGTTCTATGGCACATTTTTAAACAGATGTTGCATTTCACCCAAGAGGTGGTTGTGTTTCAATACTGGATAAAGTGGTTCCTGTAAATAAGACTTGCAAAATGCTTTCTGTCTGAACAGAACTATGGGCCAGTTTTTATTACATGTTATTATTATAATTATAGGATCTTTTGCTTAATCAGGATGTGCTTAATTAGGATAGCCATTTAATTGGGACATCTCCCAAGGAACCAATTTAGCTTAATGTTATTAGTACTACCTAATCAGGACAGCTTAGGAAAAATTTTACTTTTAAAAAATAGGACCCCAGCAAAAGAAAAGATAACCTGGTGTCTTGCTGGTCTAATGTGTCCAGTCCATTTCTCAAGAAACTGCAGGGATGATCTTCTCAAAGTAACACAAGACAAGCACCATCCTTCTGTTGTGAAAGTATCAGACATGACCTTTACTCCTGCTGTTGGCTGACATCTCCTTATACCAGAATACCCTGGCAAATGAGGCCCATGAACTTCATATTGTACCCAACAGGAAAAAAAATCTGCTAGGCATAAATGGCAAAATGGAAAATGCTGCCAACATGTTTATCTTGACGGTATTTGCAAGGATATGAAAAAAAGCAACAAGTAACAGGTTTTGAAAGGAGAGTTTCTCAGAGATTCCTAATAAAACTGTTGGCCATTGAGGTGTTTTATTCATATTTTAGTAAAAAAAAAAATCTATTTGTTCTATCTTAGGTTTTGGAGTTAGTATCATTGTGGTTATACATTCAGCTTTGCTCAATCAGATGCCTCCATCAAACAAAATCTACTGTTTTAAGGAAACAGAACCATGGAAGTTAGGTCTAAATTTCAATAGGAAGTTCAAAGGCACTACATTTTGTAATAGAATTTAAGACTCCACAGTGGCCTGTGAACTACTGTGATCCTAGATGGGCAGTATGAGCCTGAACTAGGGCTGAATTTTTAATATCAAATACTAGTGAGAAACTTGGACTGAAAGAAAACAAAGTAGTGGACAGAGTTCCAGTAGGTGTAAACCAGTCATGTCCCATTGTAATTGCTGCAGACATTGCAATTGCTGCTGGTTTTCAAGTGCTGAAGATTTTAGCTTAAGACAGTGAGATGAAGCAGCAATACAATTGCTTCTGTGTGATGGCAGCACTAGAACAAAGTTGGCAGGGCAGTGGGGGAATTTCTGTCCATGGAGATATTAAAACCCCATCTGAACATGGTCCTGAGTATCTTGCTTGTGGTGACCCTGCTTGAGCTCGGGTAGCATCAACAGGTCCCTTCCAATTTCAGCTGCTCTGTATTTCTGTGAAGTTTCTGATCACAGTCCCCTCAGTATAGGTAAAGTACAAATCCAGACACTGTGGGCCTAGCTAGGCACAATGTTGATTTTGGTGGTAAAGCTCATCTAAGAAACCTCAGTCCCCAGCATTCCCCTCTGCTTTTTTTTCCATGTGTAAAGTCACTGTCTCTTTATTTGTGACGATAAAATTCTTTATAGGCCATTACATTAACTGGATCAATGGTAAGACAAAGTTAAAAATAACAAATTTGGGTTTTTAAAGAATGTTTATTTTTTTAAGTCTTATTTTTAAATGCTTGTCAGTTCAGCTATGTAATATCCAGCTCTGCTGGGACGCACTGTCACAGCCGACAGGATGATGAATGAGTGGGTGGGGAGAAAGCTGAGAAGAGACCAGCATGATGCCTAGATTCATCGTGTTGTATAATTGCACACTGACTTATACTGTCTCTTGCAGAAAGCAGGACTCTATGTTATCTGATGGTAACTAGCTGAAGAAATCAGGCCTCTGTTTTCAGCTCTGTGTACATCTCAGGTACTCTTCTTATGGAGATAGAGCATGCAAAACCTTTGCTTTCTTTAGGTGCAGTTGAGGAGGTCTAATGGTTAACCAAATAAGAATTAAAATTGCATGAAAGCATATCTATCAAGTTCTGCATAGGTATGTGTTCCTCAGGGGCTGGGTGGTTCATTAGTACCACAGAGCCTGCAAGAAAAAAACTCATTCAAACTAAGTTAATTATAAAATCAAATGACTCCCCAAGAAGGGGAATCATTTTAATTGTTCCAGTTGTGTGACTGCCCATACTTATTCAGGTCACCTTGTACAGCCCCATCTCCTTTCCAGTGCTCTTACCCCTGAGTCTATTCTGGATTGAACATGCTAGAGCTGCAGTTTTCAGAGATACAGGTATGGTTAAGGTGGAAGTGGATTATTGATTACTGTGCTGTTAGGACTGGGTTCAACAGCTGCTCAGGTACAAGCTCTCTATGTGACTTCAGCATGTCCCCTTGGAGCTGAATTTAATACTAGATTTAGACAGAACTTGGGCATCTATACTCCAAAAAGGATCCTCAAAGCTCTGCCTAACCTTAGACCTCTGCTTTGTGTCACTTCCCTGGTCCACCTGAAATCCTGCTGTGACCATGTGGGAATGCTCTTAATTTTGTCATCACTGATGAGCCGTTCACCTTGCCAGTCCCTGCTACTGCCTGTGGAGTGGGTGCTGTCCAGCCTGTGCCTCCCCAAACCCTGCTCCATCAGATGTGCATCAGCAGCTTAGGCAAGGCCATGCCCTTCCCCAACACCCTTGCTGGACTGCTGAGTAACTGATGTATGAGCAGTGCATGTAAGGCTCCTTTTCACTTCCCTGCACAGCTTCTGCAGCAGCAGAAAGCTGTACTTGTAGCACACCTGGCTAAGCAAAATTATCTTTCTGTGTTTGCAGAGCTCTGAAAAGAGAAGGGTAAGGTGGACGCCCACTTAATTTGTGAGTGTATTCTGTTCTGAGAAGTTAGTCATCTGCATATCCCTCCTGTCTCGTGTGGCAAAGAGCAGGTGCTCTGTGGCTGTGTCTGCACTGGGAATATGTGTGAATATCCATGCATGTCATTGTGGCATGTAGGAAAACATCCAGTAGTGTCCAAGCTGATGTGCTCCTGCAGGTGGAAATTAAGTGTAGTTGCCTATACTTCTGTGTATCATCATGGCACTGGGAGGCCTGGAGTTTATTGTAGGAGATGCTGCTGGCAGTTATTTACAATTGAAGCATATTAACAGAGGATGCAACACAGACATTCTTTCCTAACAGAGCAGTGATTTGTAAACCTCTATTAAAACAGTTGACAGTGTTTTCCTGAATAGATATTATAAAGGCTATTAAAAAAAAAAAAGATTTTTGATAAAGAATGGGTGTTCCTGGAAGCTGGTACCACTTACTGACCCCATACCTCTTAGTAATTTGTATTTAGTTATAAAAGAATATATTAAACAGTGTTTGCTCTTAGTATAAAATAGGAGATTGCTGCAGATAAGTATGCTTAAAATAAACATCAGAGTGGTTATTTTCATTCCCTACCTATAATAAGAGACTATACAGACAAAAGTGAATGCAGCCAGTCAAGCTGATGGCTGAATCACAGCAACAACATCAATTGATTTGTTTCCAAGTCTAAAAAAAACTAATAAAGACTTTGCATGATCTCCTAGATACAAGAGGATTATGGTTAATGTCTGAAACCTGTCCTTTATGCTCAAATACTCTCTCTGTGTGCACAGATGCTGCCTACTACCTCTTTTAGGTGAATTCTATTTATAAAAATTGATATTGAGTTGAGCTGGTTGAAACAAAGGCACGTTCCTTCTTATTAAACTAAAGAGAAGCTATGAGCAGTTCTGAACTGCCACAAGCCATACCATTTACCAGTCACAACAGTGCATTCGTGTGTGCTTTGCAGTGTTTATCATTACTGTTCCTTTTTGTTCTTTCTAGTGAAACTAATGCGTTGACCTAGGTAGTACTGCACAGTAGGAAATTTAAAACCAAACTACTCCTTTTCCTGACATAATTCGAAGTAAACAATTTTTTTTAACTGCATTCAACCTGTTTGCAGAATGAGGGACGATTTTTTGTCCTTGTTAGTTATTGCCTGGAAATTTTCAAAATAAAAAATCAATTTTCTTAAGGAATTAGTTTTAAAATGCACTGTGTACATTTGTTTCAAGGCCCAGATCCTGAGAAACTGTGTGCTTATGATAGATCTTACACATGTATTTTAATCCTGGAATGCTTTGCATATTGTAGTTCCAACCAACTGTGGTTTGTGGAAAACTGATCAGTGAAAATGTTATGAAGCACAAAACCTCATATTGTTCTCACTTAAACCTTAACCTTTGCAAATCCAGAATGTAATGTATTCATTTTGCAGTGCAAATAATTGAGCATGTGCTGGATCAGGGGTTTGTTTGCAAATACTTTGCCTGTTGCTCTGAACACAGAACACTTTATTTTGTTGCAGACTATCGCTGAGCGCTCAGGTTTACAGGGAGCCTGCGGGCGACGGAGTGCACTTGGCCAGATAGACCTGCTGCAGAGACGCAGCTTTCTATCTATCCCTTTTGCCGAGCTGTAGGCTCCGCTGCCAATGAGGCAGAAGTGGCCAATATTAAAGAAGCGACAGCAGGAACAAAGAAGCTACAGCAGGAACAAAGGAGCGGGAGCGGACTCCCCCGTAGCAGCACCCAAAGTTCCATTGTCAGAGGATGTGGGCTACGAGAAAGACCTCGTGGAAAGGTTACACTGAGTTTTTAAGGGGAATGGAAAGGGGCGGATACAAGGGAAGGGTCCAGGATCCACAAATCAGAGAATGATGAGGAGTGACAGGTATCCAATAAGTTCTGAACAAAGGAGGAACATGTTTGAATTAACCAATCAACATAACAGCATGGCAGAACTTTCCAGCACTTGCTGAATATTAAAATAACCTTATGAATGTTAAAAATAACTCTGAGGGGAAAGGGGTGGAGCACAGACTTTGACTGACAAGCTAAAACGACGGAGGATCAGGGGATTCCCGAGCCATGCCTTCTCCATCTCTCTCAGACTCACTGTCCTGAGAGGAAAAATCTATCCAAGTTATTTCGTTAGTTTTCATAGAGAAGGCAGGCTGGGTCACTGCCACAGCAGACAAGTCCTTGCTTCCTTCCCACAAATAATAAGATACTCCTTATTTCAGAGTGTCTGTAAGCAACTCACCCAGATGTTGAATGCAACTACAATGCGATGAAGCTTTTCCTTGCAATGCATGGAAAAGACATACATCCTATTAAGAACCACCTTTCATAGACAAGTTCTGAGGCAGAGGAACTGTTTTAGCAGTGTGTAGGTTTAACAGAAGACCTTTTGTCTGCTCAAGGAGATGAGCTTGCCTGGAGTGAAGCTGTGCATGCCTGTGTGTTGTGTCATATGCCGTGTGCGGCTTCTGCGGTGGCTTGTGGAAATATGGGTTATTATGAAAGGACGTTGCGCAATTTGGGACCACATGGCTGTATTTCTCTGATGGATTTCAGCACACGCTGAATTTTAAATGGGACTGGTGGTGTTGGTTGATTTCACCAGCTTTAAAAACCTTTACCACAGTGCTAGCCAGCTTCTGCTATTTTTATAGCCTGGGAGCCTTCTCAAAACATAGCCCTGGGGGTACATGTAGGTTATGCTCCTGCAGCAGTCTGTCTATTTGTAAGTTTAAAAGAAAGTCTCTGCTTGACTGTGTAAATTCCTTTGAGTTTAACATACATGCTGAGAAGACCATAGCTTTCCTGTGTTTTTCAGCTCTCTGCTGTGAGTGCAGGGTCTTTCAGAATGTGGTTACATTGGTCTTTAGGACATCAGGAACTTTTCTACAATCTATCTTTAATATAAAGAACTACATGGTGCATGTAATTAATTTTAGTCATTAAGTCAGCCTATCAACCAGATGAATCAATGCTCATTACCTTACTAAAGGCATGGCATTGGACAAGTGCATTTTACAGGCAATCACCTTGTAGAAATGGAATCAAGACAAATACTTAAGAATGATGAAGTAGTGTTTTCCCACTAGCTCCCAACAGGGAGAATTCATATTCCCATAGACTGGATAAGGGACATAGTAATTCATGAACTGAAGTTATTATATTCAAAGACAGAATTTTTTGTCTGGGAATTTAAGAACAAAACCTAGTCCTATTTTAAAGAGATACAGTGCAAGTTCCATGTCCTCTGTTATCGTACCTTTTGACTGACAAAATCCATCTTTCTACTGTCAGTTTGCATCTTGTGATATTCCACTAACAGTACTTATTTTAATTATTATGCCATCATTTTATGTGTACCATGGCTTTTTTTTTTTGAAGTATCATGTCTGCCATTTCTATTGAACAAAATACTTTCTGTCATATGTGATGAATACTATAGCACTATTTAACTGAATTTTTTTTTACAAAGGGGTGGTGGGGTTTCATCAGTTAAAGTTCTAGAAAGAAGAAACAAAAGGTAGACATCTCTGGAATTAAATTTCAACACAGGTTTCCATCATACAATCTCTGTGCTACTACTGGGCTTCATATAAGTATTTATTGAAAGTACAACAAAACAATTCCAACTAAGGCCTAATGAGCATTGTCTGGCTGGAAAGGCATAGTACAGAAGTTAAAGTCTCAGGCTTATTCTACTTATGAATTCCTGAGTTCAAAGAAGTGGCTTTATAGAGCAAACTGAGAAAGGGAGGGAAGATCATATAAACTCTGTGGATTTTGATGCTCATACAATATAAACCCAGATTACACATCATGCTAAGTGACAACAATTTACATTGAAATCAATACTGGTATGAAAATCAGGCCAGTGTGTGATTGATAAGAAACTTGAAGAGAATGGCCTGTAAAATAAAATGCCGGGTGATCTTGTGGGAAGGTACATGGATCAAAGCAAAAGAATCTGTCAAGTGGTCCTCAGTGTGCGACATCTTATTTCACAATAATCTCTCTCAGACTGTCAGGCCTCAGACATACGCATCCCATGTTTGCACACAGCAAACCCACACTGCAGATGTGACTGATGGCTGCCACAATATTGCTACCAACCACTGTCGCAGTTCATGCCCCACACCACCAGGCCAGGCAGGCAGATGCTGCTATTGCACTCTTCCCTTGTGTGTGCAAGTGTAATAAACCAAACCTGGTTACAGTACAATCTGCAGCCATTTCTAGTACCTTGGTTTACTTTCTGTCAAGGCAGGTAACACAGGTCAGAGAAATTTCCAAATACTTTTAACTCACTCAAAGCATTTTATGAAGTTCAGTAAATTTTTGTTAAATGTCCCACATTGGTTTTCATCTCTGCAGTGTCAGTTACTTTCTGGTTGTGGTTCTGGTCAGGGTTCAGGGCAGTGTGCCACACAGGACCCAGCTTCCTGTGCAATATGAAAAGTCTGTGAAGGTGATTTGACTTCTGGCATCAGAATATTCCAATGTTTCATGTTGACTTTTTGGTACTTGCCTGTCCTCTTGTTGGCTGCACTGCACCATTGTCCTTCAGAATAATGTGTCATATTATTAATCCTTCACATATCAATGGCTCTTATCACAAAATACATTTGTTTTTTCTTGATAAACACTAGTTGAGGGCTAAATCTTATGTATTTTATACTATGAAGAGTATTAAATCATTTTACAGAAGCAGGCACAGAGAAGTTACACAGACAATATTTTATTTGTTATTATAAGACTCCCTGTAGTGTGCTACTTATATCACAGAAATAAGTTGTTCTCTTGCTCTGACAACCTTACTGTCTTCTTATAATGTGTCACAAGAGGCAAGATCATGAAAAGCTTTTTTTAAAAAAGGCAGTGTAAAGTGTTAAAATTGCATGAACTCATGATTTGTACAATTCCTGCCTATTTCTCCAACATTGCTTTTGTGATTCAGTAGCAGAACTTTAAAGAGTGTGCCCAAAACCATCACTGTACACAATGAACACAAAATGCTCAATGGTTCTTACACATGAACAGTGTCTGTCATTTACAGATGGACAAGATGTATGTAAGCTATTTCTGTTCTGTTACCTTCTGCTGGGACCAAAGAAACCTAGCCTCCCTTGGCGGCATAAAGCCTCCAAGTGACAAATAAAATGGCTCTTTCAACCATGCAGGCATAACTGCACCCAGCATTATGACTTTGCCTTGAAAGGGAGCAGGGAACAGTTGCTACAGAAGTTTTTAAAAACTAACAGGGTAATATCTTCTACTACATTTGTGCACAGCAGCATAAGCCTTGGTGTATGCACAGAATGAAGAAGTGGTACAGGCACCTTTCCTGTTACATATTCAGTCCTTTGGTACCTGGATATATTTATTTTTCTGGGTTTACTTTCAAGTTTATTTAGTTACTTAGGAAATTTTAGAGGTTGAAAAACATGTATCTCAGGATGGTATTGGAGGAGATGGGTAGACTGCAGCTGCTCAGGAGTTCTGAGGATCTGCATTTTTGCAGTTAGATATATGGATGCAGTTTAGTGGCCTTTAGAGTTTAAATCCTGTAGTTTATCCAGTCCAGAGTCAGTTAGCAATAAACAGTAGTTGACTCCAAACTTGACACTTCCTGTAATCATGAGAGGAAGATAACATCTGTTTGTGTTTGTCTGTGTTAGTGTAAAGTTGGGTAGGCTTGCTTTGTGTATCTACTTGCGTTCATGGAAACAAATGGCCACATGAATTAAACTGAGTGTCAGATCTCGTTCATATTTCTACCCTTTGCAGGAAGAACTTGGATCTGATGCACAGTGCCAGTGCATAGCTCTAGTGCTAGGTTTCTGATATACTGTAAGTGCTGTACCAAAATTTTTCACTTAGAACTAGTGACAAAGACAGGCTCATGGAAGTACAAATGCTAAAGGAAATTGTATTTCCATTTAAGACACTGGTGCTTGAAAAGTTTTATATTTAAGACCATATATCAGGTAATTTTCTGTGTTGGTGTTTAGCAGGGTATTCTTACAATAGGTTGACACACAGCTAGTTAAATGCTGAAATTCTAACGAGCGCAAAAACCGGGCAGAATTACTCAATTGCTTAAATTGATTCTAAATACAAAACAATGGCAAAGTTGAAACAGAATTTAAGCCCTGAAGTAATATAGCACAGTTTTGATAAAACTCATGCTGATTAGGAGGAGCTACTGTATTTTGTGCTATTCAGCATCCCATGGTGGTTTTGGCTACAGCAGCAAATTTCAAGATGCATCTAAGATAAAATGAGAGTCCTCTTATTCTGTGTTTCTAGTAGACTCAATATCCAGTCTAGAAATCACATTGCATGCAAACTAATCAAGAGAAACAACTTATCATAGCATGTCAGGTAACAAAGAAAAAAAAGAAAGCAGAAGTCCATTTGAAAAAGGCAAAAATATCTTGCCACATAGTTAAGGAAGATACTAAAGATAATCACACAAGTCTCTTACTAAGATATACAGGTTCTGGCCAGAATTACAAGGGTGGCTGCATCAAAAAGCTTCTGCCTTAAGATTCTGCACACAAGAATTTAAGGCCAAACCTCAAGTTTTACCACTGAATTCTGTGCACCCAGCTCATGGGAAGGGGTTAACTCTTATTTCTGCCAGCTGGGGATATGATCTCGTACTTACTGATAGCTCTTGCTGCCCTACAACATAGGGTTTAGCTCTTGTCCTCACATACTGTGTCCAGCATCCATATTCCTGTCAGTTCATAGCCTGGAAAGAAGTCTTTTCCTCCCCTAACTTTATACCAATTTGTCTAATCAGAGATCTGCCATCTGAGGAATTTCTAGTTATCTGCATAACTATACACTGGATATCTTCAACTCCATGCAAACCTATTGACTGCAACAAGTAATCACTGCTTATCATAGCACAATTCATATTGGAAATTACCTCAGTTGACCACCTAGTCCAGCCTTCTGCTAAGGTTAGTTTAACAAATCAGGACAGAATATGCTTCAATATTTCATTACCATTGAACTGGTTGGTCTTGTTTTTGCACTTGCTACCTGTTTGGACTTTTTTTAATCTGTACCTCACTATGGCCGTTTTGGGCATGCCTTGGCTTCTCAGTAGTCACTGAGCAATGTCTCTGGCTCCAGAGGTTAAAATGAGTTTTTAGTTTGTAGTTTTCATGAACAAAGGCTACAAATAACATGTGAAAAAATATGACCCTCAGTAGAACAATTGACAGTACTACCTATTTACATATGGCTTGGCTTCAGCCTGACCTGGATTCCACCTGTGTATTTTCATCGACCTTCTATTGATTTGTTGGAATTTCAGCTTCACCTGTGTTGCTGATGTCAGCCAATGGGACTGATATCTGATATCTTGTTTTGTTTTTTTTAAGAAAACTTAAATCCTCCATGCATATGCTTATTTCTTTGGAAGTATATCCACTCTGGAAACACATGATTTTCACGAACAGGTTTCCATGCTCATTCTGACCTTCTGAATTAGATACTTTGCAATTAAAGTACCAAGAAGAGGCTGAAGCAGAATGACATGTTGCTACCAAGTCCTGAAACAACTCCTGTAATCCAGCGACGTTGTACCATCATGGCATGAAGCTTTAGCATTGCAGAGCTTTGTGATTGACAGCAGCGAGAACTACAAATTCAACCAGACTAATTTCTATGTAGATCTACGACTGTTTTTCATGTGCTTAAAAACAGTTCTCAGTATCATCTCAATGCATTTTGAGTTTAATCCATTG